>VXBN01005172.1:157482-194991 GCA_013397395.1 Sinosuthora webbiana | reverse complement strand
AAAGGTGAGTGCAGAAAGGAGAGCGACGGCGGGCGAGCCCCGCAGCCCCGGCGGCCGCGGGAGGGAGACCAGCGCTCCGGGGCTCTCTGCTGGGAGAGGGCGCCCCTCGGCATGTGGCCCCTCCGTGGCCAACAAAAGGCGAGAGAAGAGACCCGTTTGGAAAAAAAAAAACAACCAAAACAACCAACCAACCAAAACCGAAATAAGAAAGGTTTTTTTCCCCCCGCTCCCGCACTCGCAGGGGGAGCTGGCGGCGGGGCGGGACCGGGGCTCGCAGGAGCCGGGGCTGCGGGGGCAGCGCGGGGCTCGGCGTGCCCGGGGCGCCGTGACCCCCGCCTGCGGGCTGTGAAGTGTTCGTGTGAGCCAGGAGCCGGGGAAATGGGAGATTCTGCTGTCAAAATTAACTTACACTCGCCCACGAGTGTGCAGAAGTGTGTATAGGGGGCAGAGTCCGGAACGTGTGGCAGACAGGGTAGTAGGCGTTGTTGTTTTTGGAGAGTTTTTTTTTTGTTTAGAGAAATCGACGAGATTTCTCCTCGGGTGGAATTAAAGAGCAGGCTTTAGCACTGTGAAAATTACGAGGCACAGTTTGGTCACTTCATGGCAGAAGATCAGAGGATGCCGCTGTGACTGTCACTTTGATCATGTGCTTGGGACGAAGTGGTGGGAGTGAGTGTTTTGACAGCATCTTGAAACTCACTTCTGGGTTTGGGAAGATTTGTGGTTTTCAATTCCACTTGCTTCTTGCACTGGTCTTGAATCATTTCAGAAACTGATCTCAGAAACTGTTTTAAGTTGTCGCATAACTTTCTCTTTCTTTGCATCTCAGAGATGGAAATATGGTTGAATTTCAGAAATGCTGCGTTTAAATACACAAAGAGAATGGGAACTATATGCACGCAACTGTTTTTGCATCTAAATTAAATGTTTAACTAATTAATTAAAATGAATTGATTGAACGGGAGAAGTTCAGCGATTTATCCATAGAGCGAGGTAGTTGTGTGGACTGAGCTTTTCCTCTTATTTCCAGCTAATTGCATTTAAGTGTGTTCCTATACACGTACAAAACTAATGCTGATAAGCATTTGACGCCGCTGGGTTTGTTTTCTTACAATTTATAATGGAGCCGGAGAAGACCCATTTGCTTTTGAGAGGAAATTGGGCTATTTCAACATTTAGTCTTTTGAAGGTTGCTGCTGGATGAGGCAGGCAGCAGCAGGGTGTTAGTTCACACTGTGGGAGCATCATGCTTGTGCTGACCTGGCACTTGTCTGACCTTTTGGTGAGCAGATTGACTTTGTTATTGTAGGAGAAAACTGAAACAACTGTGGGGGTAGGGAAGAGTCATAATTCACCTGCAGGTGACTGGGTCGAATTGGCTCACTGAATACTCAGGGGTGTGCTGGAGCGGGTGGGACCACGCAGCAAGAAGTGGCGCTTGCGAGGACAGTAGGCTTTTAGTGAAACAAAGTACAGAAGGATAAACTCTAGTTAATGCTTAAAGTTTGCTCATAAGTCTCACTTTTGAGCAGGAGGGGAACTTCTTTATTGACAAGCTTCATTTTATTTGCTGACAAAAAGCAGAGCGTGTTTTGAGGTGAAGGACTCTGGTATTGTCGAATACAATGCTTCAATATGAGAAACTGCTAGAGCTTCTAGGAAGAGTTCTGCTAGTGAGGGAGTGTTTCCTTGCCAAAATATTTCCATTTATCTTATTCCAGAGAAGGTTGGGGAGCCCATATCCTGTATCTCTAAATGCTGGCATTATTCTAGTTTGGGTAATGGAGTCCCATATAGAAATGAAGCTGCTGTCTAGTTCTTGAAGGTCTTCACAAAGTTATTGCTCAATTAGGGCATTAAATATGTGAACAGGCTTCTAAGAGAATATCTTGATTGACAGTGAAAGTAACCACGAGTTGGGGAATTCCACAATTAAAGTTGCTTTTAAGTTCTTTTATAAAAGTACAGTGAGTGGTACTATGTAGGAACCTACCCTCATTCATTATGTTAGAGAGGCTCTGATCCTGTGTTAATAAGCAATTGTTCATTTTCTTTTCCACTGTTCAGCAGCTCTAAGCCTCACATACAACATGGTATTTAAATATTTTTCTGAAGATAGTGTTTTCATTTCTCATATACTTTTCTGCAGAGCACCTTCCTGGTATGAACTGATTTAAAAATAAAATTATTTTGGTCAATGTGAAGCTTGTTTTTATTACTTGGTCAAATGGTGCTCCTCTCCTTCCAGACAGCAGACATTTGAGAAATGAAAAAGTGCAGGTATTGCTGTGGTGAATATGTTTTTCACAGTAGCCCACTGTATTATCTTGTAGGAGTCAAGTGGATTTTTTTTCAGTCTATCATATTTAAAATCATTCAGTGTATGTAATTCAGAATTCCTTGGTCAAGGATTTGAACTTGAGTATGTTTCTGTCTTTGAAAATTAAGAGCATTTTGTATTAGCTGTAACACCATCAGAAGTGCCCTGTGCTGCATTTCATACTCTCGTGCCTCGGGGGCTGTCCAGCTGATGGCTGTGCAAGGCAGCTCTTGTGATTTTTGAAACAGTTGTGTAGTGGTTCTAGCTCCTGGTTGCAAGGAAATTGATATTTGAAAAATACTTAGAGTATTTTTTTGTTTGTTTTTCATGTAATTAGGCAGGTGTGAATGAAAGCAAGCCAGCAGCTAAGCTTTCTGCTCTTTGTGGATTGAATTTTGAGAAACAGTGCTCTTAGCAGATGTTTATGTATTGACATAAGTTTGGTTTGGTGTGGTCTGTTCATTAGCTAAGTTTAACCTCTATTTTTTTTTTTTTAATTTAGAAAAATACAGCTATGGGAGGAATGGTTGCTTAGCTTTCATCAAAGTAGAAGTTGAATAATGTGTCAGTAATTCTGAAGGTATGAAGCTTGTAGGGTCTGTAGAGCAAGAACTTTGTTACCACACAAACTAGTTTGGTAGCCATCTGCTGGGATTCCTAGGGGATATTAATGTACCAGTAAAACTGGGAAAAAGTGCCTAAATTTAAAAGGAGGCTTTTGTTCTGGAGCTGATTCCCCAGTGACTTGAAGCAGATTTATTTGCAGTCTTTTTATAAAGTAGTTAGTGCTGGATGCTTGTATTTGAATGTGATTCCCACATTTTGTTCTAAACAAGTAGCGGCAACCCATCAGGATGCTGTTCTATGCTCAAGCCTCGTTGAAGAAGGTGCAAAAAAGTGATTCACTACTCTATTTAAGAATGTTTGCTTCGGTGTAGCAGAGAAAAATAATTTTTTGAATGTCTGGTACTGAGTTATTGTCATCTGAAAAGTGAAGTGGAAGGACTGATGGCTGTGTGCACTTTCAGCCTCATGAGATGGTTTCCCATGGCCTTGTGTTCAGGGGCTCAGCCGCAGCATTTGTGGATCATTTGTGTGTTCCTTGTTTCTCATCTGTTCCTTGGGGTGCTCTCCTCTCTGCAGCACTCCGGGTCTCACCTCTGCTTGTCCCTCCTGCCAGGCTCTGGTGGCTCTGGCTGTGGCCAGTCCAGAGCTGGGCAGTGCTGATCCATCACCTGCAGTCTGGGGAGAAGGAATCAGGCAAAGAGAAGATGGCTCTAGCTGCATATCCAGTGGCTGCGCAAGAAGGAGGGAGGCTGCAGCTTCTCCCTCAGGGTCCTGGAAGAGGTGATTTCCTGCTGTGACAGGGGCTGACAAGGGTTCCACACATTGCAGGTGTGTCTTTTCCTGCTGCAGAGAGCTCCGGGCACATGAAAGAATATAAAGCTCTGTCACAAAGCCGTCTGTCACATGAGCCATTGCCATGTGCTGCCTTGCACACAAGGGCTGGTTTCCATTCTTGCTGAATTAGCTTGGGGGTGTCTCACTGCCCATTGTATCCCTTGTCCTTGGCTGGGCTCATCTGGAAGGAACGGAGTCACAGCCAAACCCGAAAGGAATTACTTTGATTTAAAGGACCCTCTTTAAATGATTGCATTTAAATGATTTTTGCATGAGAGATTTGTTGTCCCTCAAAATTAACATCAGATTAAGTGTTTTATGAGGAGGAGGGCAGTGCTGTAATGAGCTGTTTTGCTTTTTTAATGGGACAGTTTTACTTCAGAGTGCAGAGTGTTTTGAAGATGCAACAGGGATTGGTTCCATTTAGGCAGGAGTGCTGAGGCAAATCTGTTTCATCACTGTGTTGAGAAGTATGGAAGAATTTTTCAAGACCAGGGCTTAAAGTTAGGGTAGGCTTTTTCAGGTTTTCTGATGCTCTTTTTAACTTCCCAGCATTGCACCTTGAAGATAGATTTAGAGAGGAAGAACAGTGCTGTAAAGAATTTCTTGGAAGAATGTTGTTCCCGAAGGGAAGTGAGCTGGTATTGGAAGTACAGATCTAAAAAGTGAATATTCTTTGCTTTTGAAAACAAAAGTCTCAGCAACGTTATTTTTCCTCCTCCAGTTAATGAGCCTTACTTGAGGTGGGTATGTGGATCTGGTGGGTGAAAGATACATCCATGTGTTCTGCAGAACATCCATTTTGGGAGGGTGTCTCCCAGTCCTGGCTTGGTTCAGCCCAGCTCATCTGGGAGCCTGTTGAGGCTGTGCTAGCCTCCTCCGTTCCTGTAAAGAATGCAGGAATCACCCTTTTGTGTAAATACCCTCTGGAGCTCTCATGCTCATAAGAATGTACAGCGTTTTAGATTTAAGCAGTACCGTGCATGTTGGTTTTATATATATATAACTATATGTGTGTGGCTATAAAAATCAAGCATCTGAGCTGGTGTAAAAAAAGCAATGTAAGTGTTCTTTCAGAAGCTTGTGTGCTGTTACTATGTGCATCTCAAGCCAGTGACCTTCTAGCACGTTAGTGAAGTCTTTAGGAAAATTATTTTTCTGCTACTGAATGGAGATGTTCAGCTTTCAAGATTTTCAGGAATGTTTTCTTACGTAACTCATGTAAGAGCAAAATAAATGTCTCCTTTCTCTGCAATTCTGCCGACCTGCTTTATGCTGTGGGAAATGATGCATTAGGTTTTTAATGCCATTGCTGCTGTTCTGGGTAGTTTCAGTCATCAGCTGGTTAAGGGCTGCCTTGAATGCATCAGCTTTCATAGCTCAGTCATCAGTTCAAATGCAATCCTTGCTGGAATTGCTGCTCAGCGTATTGTGAAATGTTTCTATATTGGTGATTTTATCCATATTTTGAAAGGCTTTTAAAAATGCCATTGCTTGTTGCCCCCAGTTCTATAACTGCACCACCCTGTGCTTTGGGGAAACCTGGAATTTGTTTTGTAGTCAAAGTATTTCCTTTTCCACCTGCATTTTCTGATTGAGTTGCTTTTAGATTAATTTCTCTAAGTCAAATACTATGGAACATTCAGGGTCCTTTTATATAAAATAGTTGAAACCAGTGTCCAAGTATAGAGTGTACATTTATTACTAAAATGAGGTTGAGGGGAGGTGGGGAGGGAAAGTGGGAGTAATATTGATCTAGAACTGGCTGTTTGGTAACTTGCATTAAGATAAAATTTTCAGTCCTGGGGTTTTTTTATACAAAGGGGTGGGTTGTTATCTGTGAAGCTTGTTCATTAATCAGCAAGACTATGAAATATCAGATTTTTCTAAGCTACTTGCCATCCGTTACTGGAGGCAAACAGCTTGAGCTGTGCTATTCATAGTCTATTTGAGCTTGTTGCTTTATAACCGAACACTTTATGTGGTTTGAAACAAAAATTATACTTGAAAATCTAATAGTGACTTGACATTTGGACCACAGAATAACACCGATTTTGAAAGTGGCTTCTGATTGATGCATTTTTTGTCTAGTGCTTGGAAAAAAACCCCAAAAACCCAAACACCAGCCCTTGGATGGGTAAGAAGTGTTTAACCTTTGCTTCCTTTCCAAGCATGTAATTTCTGGTGTTTGCCTGCATGACCAGTTAGTTTCCCTTGGTGAAAAGTTGTAAGAGGATAACATTTCTTTATGGTTGTTAAACTCTTAAAAAATGAAGTTAAAGCTGGTAGTCCATACTTGTTTAGCTATCCCAGTATTTCAATCAACAGGATTGTGAATTTGTAACACAGTCACTTGGTACTGCCTATGGATTTGAATGCTTCCTGTTGGCATTTCTTCAAAATCTCTGTGCTTGCAATTGTCACTTCTGTTTGGGTTATATTCTTCTTTTCTCCGCAAATACCAAAACAAAAGTAATTTTCAGTGAGTTAGCAGTCTGTAGGGTATAGACCAGCACAGCTGGTGGATTCTGAAGCTCAGTGATTAGCTGTCTCTTCGATTTTGGTGAGTTTAGCTGCATCCTGAAAATCAAGCATATAAGTTTTTAACTTTGCAGTGAGTGACAGCTCATACCTCTAAATATTTTGTTGGAAGTTTGCAGTGAGACTGTGATTTGAGTTGACCTCTCTAGCCGTAAAACAACTGGAATATGTTTGCAGTAGCAGTATGGAATGCAAGTCCACGAACCATCAGAAGTGCAAGGATTCTTAGCAGCCACTGGCAGTTGCTTCTAAAGGAAGTATATTCTTTTGAAGAAAAAGGATTCCTGGAAGCAGAATATGTGTAAATGGGGACTGACATGTCAGATGTGCTTGTTTGTAATGTTTGCTGAGGTGAGGAGGATGTGTGGCCTGGTCGCTGCTCTCTGTACAAGAGGTGTTGTGTGTTGTGACTCAGGTAATCGTTATTTTCCTGCGGTTATCTGACTGCTGACCTTAGAACCCCTGTTCTCAGTATCTTACTGAAAATGCCAACTGGTGTCCCGTTAGTAGGAACTCCATGGCTCTTGTTTTCGGGCGGTGTCGCGGTGAGGAGGTCCCGGCCCCGCTGCGACAGTCGCGTACATTGTTGTCGTGTTAGTAAGTGTTGTTGTGGAAGCTGAACCAAGTTTGTGAACTCAGTTGTGTCATTCTTGGCAATACCAGGAATGTTTTTAACAATGTCTTAGAAACCAATGGGGTGGGGGGTTGGTTTTGTGTTTTGTTTATTTGTTTTCTTTGCCAGGTGTTTAAAGCATGCTAGCTTTAGAAATAGTTAAAAATTCTCTCTCTCAAGATGCCTTTGCTCAGAAAGTCATTTCAGAAAGTCTGAAAACTTTCTGGAATGAAATCAAATGCAACTTCCTGAATTCCCCTTAGTTAGAATAGTGACTAGCCAACTCTAAGTCAAGGTGTACAAGAAATCATACTCTAAAGGACCTTTCTGCTCTTCAGTACACTATGAAACCATCATTGTGTAAAATGACTCAAAAATTAGGATCAGACAGGTTCAAAATTGCCAGTTTTGTCTTTTTGAGAGTGGGTCTGGAGGATTTGGTGTAGTTTTTCAATATTTCTAAGTGGAAATAAAATCAATGGTCACATCATCTATATGCTATATTAACCACTCCCCTTCCCACTTTGCATCTTCACTAGTTAATCCCCCCTCTAAATCTTCCTCCCAGATTTTCAAGTTTTCTGAATATACTTTTAGCTCAAGGAAGAGGTCTTGTTATCTAGGATTGGAATATTATCCATCAGAATGACAATTCTTGCCAGCTTCTCATCTGTGGATTGTCAGTCTTGCTGGAATTTGATGGATTGTGCAGGAGGTCACATGGATTCTCTTTTAAATTTTTTTTTCCCCAAAATGGTTTTTCTGGTAGAATCCCTTCTTAAAAACAACCATTCTGATTTTCTTCTTTCTTTACTTTAAGTGCTGTCTGAGGCAGTAATTTGGTACATCCTTGTGAACACTGTTAATGGCGGAGAAGGGAACCTGAAAAGCTTGACATGCTTCTGGAAATGGTTGTGAGCAGATAATTGTTCTGTCATGGTTTCTAAACAGGAGGATGGTGTAAACGCTTCCCAGAGTGATGCTGTCAGTCATCACCCTGTTTATTGTCACCTGGCTTTTCATCAAGGTTTGTATATAAATGTTCTGCAAAATTATTCCCGATTTGCAAAAGGATAATTATTTTTCATCCCTCAGTACCATTTTCTCCTCCTGTTCAGTGATCCATTTGTGATTTTCCTAAACTTAGGTTGTGCCATCATAAGACCTCAAATGTTGCTTAACTGTGAAGAGGAAATCCTTTCAGGTGTCTTAATTACAAATTCTTGTAGTAGGAGTAGCTATTTCGGTGCCTAGTTGCAGCTTTTGATTTTGAAGGATAAAACTGAACTGTTTTAGCAGTTGTGCCACAGCTTTCTTTAGTTGCACTCCAATGTAAAATTAAAAAAGCAAAAATAGGATATATAAAGTGTTTTCATTAAGACTTGGCAAGACAAGCCACTTGTATAGCTACATACATGTAAACATGGGGCTTTTTTCTGGAGAGAAACGTCACAGGAATGAGGCAGGAGAAAGATCCTCAATATCTTGAATGGAAAGATGAAATATAGTGGTGCAATTTTGTGTGGTTACTCTGCAGATTTCAGAGCTTTTGCCTCTGGAAGGATAGTGTACCACAGAGTTACAGCATGGATGCTGAGAATGTTGTGCTGTATGATTGCCTGCAGGACCACACAGGGTTCCATAGCTGGCAGCTGCTGCATCTTCAGCAGGACTGTAGCCAGTTAAAGCCCATATCTGGGTATTTTAACCTTGCTCCAGAATGGTTAAGATATGGAGAAAAACATCTTGCCTTGTTCAGTGTGGTGGAAAGAACGACTGGTGCTTGATTTTTCTTTTGCAAATCTGTGATAAATCAAGAAGCCCTAAACCACATTATCTGTTCAATTCTATTTTTGTGCAATTGTGTACAGGTGTCAAAGTACATCTCAATATCACAAGGGTGGAAGGAGGAATGCATTAAATTGAATGCTTTTGAACACTTGTGTACTAGGTCTAGTAATGATCAGTTTTTGTCTTTTTCCTAAGTATATTTGAAAATTTCAAATATAGCATTTGCATTACTTTATATCTTCATTTTTAAAGAGATGTTTTCAAGTTCTCCAGTCCTCCTACACAAGGCATCATTTCCTCCTTGCTATGAAGAAGGTGCAGCAAAGCTGATGGGCAAGCTTAAAGCTTGCCACCTGAAGCTTCCCACCTTGGCTTTCTACATGTTCTCACTATATTTTTATGATTAATTTGGCACTTAAAAAACAGCGACTCAAACATTTAAATTTACTGTCATCTTCCTAGTTCATCATCTTGTTATTCAGCAATACAAAATGCTTATTTTATTGGTTGTATTCATAGAGGGTCAAAAGTGTGACAAAATCTTTGTTTTAAGGGAGTATCTACAGGGCAGAATTAGGAATGAAGTGCCTTTTAGAACAGACTGTATATTAAATTTTATGATGCTAGAATGAAGCCAAGTCATTCAAAATGGAGAAACTCCAAACAGTCCCCACTGTAATTTTGAAATGAGATCAGAAAATGAATGTTAGAAATCAAGATGATGCTGTATGCCACCTGCACAGGGAGAAGGAATTGCTGGTGCACTCATGTAGAGTGGGACTGTTTCATCAGTTGGATGGCAACCTTTAAAGAGGGTTACAAATGTATTTAAAATCTCAATTCTTGGTGCATCTGTGGGGTGCAAGTAATGAAAACTGTGTTTTGAGGTGTTCAGTGGCAACTGTGTTTTGAGGTTTTCTTTTTGAAAGCATCCACTCTTTTTTCTTTTCGTTCAGGTACCCAAACCAGGAGCTTCCTCCCTGCCAGCTTCTGTGGGTAACAAAAACTGTTCTTACCTGTGACTTCTGCAGTCTCCTCCCTGTCCCTGCCTTGTATCCTCTGCATTGTTCAGATGGGATGGGAACCTGGGGACCGGGGTGCAGCCCAACAGGGGTACAGTGGGCACTGGGTGGGGCAGGCAAGGGGCAGCTGCTCATGAGAGGCAAGGTGGTGCTGCCACCATGGATCTGCAGTTTAGGCTGTGCAGTCTCATTTATGGACGGAAAAGGAAGGGGGGAAATGTTGAGTGTAGTGTTAATTTAGCACGTGAATTATTGGTATGATTGGAGAACGTTTTGCCTCTTAGTTGACGTATATGAGGCTTGTGAAATTTCACATGGTCCTAGTGTGGTGAGGAGTTTGAAGAACTTCCATTCTGACCATGACCATTGCTTATTCTCATAGTGTTTTGCGTGACTGTGTGTTATTTTTCATTTATTCATCATCTGTGTTTCTGCTGTGTAGCACTTAAAGCACTGAAGCACAACAGTGTTTATTTTTAAGAAAGTGTTGGTGCAGATTGCAAAGGAAATGCTGGGAAGTGGGCATGTGCCAGCCAAACAAAGACACAGAGCATGAGCTGTCACTGAGAGTCAGCCTGGGCAGCAGATCAGAGGGGCTTCTGCATTATGTGCCATTGAGCACACAGTCCTCTCACAGACTCCTCATGTAAATCACTTTTCACCATGCCTAGCCTGTCTGTGCAGGCTCCTTTTGCCAACATACTATTTAAGCAAGTCATAGCTGTCCCTGGGGACTTACAGTTTCCCTTGCATCAGTAAGTAAAAGCTCTGCAGCACAGTCTTACACACTGATGTCTCTTCTGTTCTTTTGAAGTAATCAGTTCAGTTAGTACATGGCAGCAGAGGAAGCATGTGTTACCTGCTCTGACAACTTCATAATTTTAGATAATATATTTTAAAATGTTACCATGTTTTGGATGCTAAATTTAGGATTCCTAAATGTTACTCTTCCGTGTAAAATTCAGTGGCTGAAAGCTAAGACTGGGGTCCCAGAGAGGATGATTGTAAAGCTGCGTGTACAGATTAAAATAATAAAGTGCTAATTATCACTAGCCCAGCACGTGGCCTGTGTTGTAAATGAAAACAGTAAAATTTTTTTATGGCATATTAAATTTTGTACTTTTGCTGTAAGAACAAGAATCAGCCTCTGTCTGCTCTCACCCTCTCCTGTCACCCCACTGAGCTGCCAACATTTTGAAAAGCAGAATGCTTACTGTGCTTTTGTCCTGTTCCTATCTTTGTTAAACATCATCCCATCATTTCATTAACTGTCTAATTTTGTGATTTACCACAGCAGGGAAATCAATCCAAGCTGAGGCAGCCATAATCCCACCTGCCCTCCACTGCTTGCCCTGGCACTGGCAGGGGCCCCTGGAGCTGCCTCAGAGAGTTGGGTTGGTGAAACCCAGCACGGTGTGGTGTGAGTGGGTTGGGGCACTCTCTGCAGCCAGCTTGGTTCCTCAGGCCAGTGCACCACTCTGGTGTGACTGCTCTTCCCAGGGCTGGGATGGTTTCTACCTCTCTGGTTGGCATTCAAGGCTGTTTATAGTGCAAACATGGGTTGGCAGTGCTGGTGAAAGCAGTAGTTGCTGGTGTTCCCCTTCTCTCACATTGTCATATCCCCCTGTCAAGGAAGGCACTGCTGCAAATCCATGCTCAGATAAATTAGGGGGTTGCTCTAGGTTAAAACTAGCAGCTGTTTTTATGCCAAGTCCCCACTCTGGTTGGCCATGTGGCTGCATAAGTGTTTGCCTCCAGTACCAGGAAGGGTGTGAGAACATGTGGCCAAAAGTGAGAGGCAGACAAGGCTTGCTTTTGTCTGTGGCTGTGCTAATTTAAAGTGCCTTCAAGTGTTTATTGAGCTGTGGCCTTGCTTGTGGCAGCGTGTGGAGTATTTTATGTTGTGAAACATCTGCAGTGGGATGAAATGCCCAAACCAGTGTGTTACTGAGGCAAGTAAATGGCATTAAGATCAAAGTGGACTGTGTGCTTGTTGGCTTGTTAAGAAAATGAATTCTGACAGAGGAACAGATTCCTTCCTGAAGAACATCACTCTATGGAATTTGGTGGAAACAGCAGTGACTTTGGAGGACACAAATAAGGGCATTTGAAAGTACTTGAAAAGGGTATTTAGAATTTGATGTCTCTGATTTAATTCCTCAGTCTTTCTTATTCATGGAACTCTTTTGTTCTTTGTGTAAACTTTCATGCCCACACTGAGAAAAGCAAAAAGCAGATACAGTGTCTTTTAGTGGTATGCTGATAAAAAGTAGGGAAATGCAAGCACAGGAGCTGAACCGAAGAGGAGAAATTATAGTAATGCATTGAATCAGAAAGAGTTGTGTATTTGAAGTTAAAATGAATGTTTTGAAACACCCTTTTTTGCTTGCATGATTCTTACAGATTTGGTTCTACCTTTGCTTAGTTAAAAAAGTTTTAATTACATCCAATATTTAGTCACAAACATACAGAAAATAATAGCTAATAATAATAAGCTAATAATATATATGTAAAATCTTCTCAGGAAATCCACTGGTTAAATTGAGTCTGTTCAAAAGGCAGTGCCACATGTTAAACTTGAGATTGGTGTTTTGATATGCATCAGTTATGCTTTATAGATTATAGTATTGAACTGTCTAATGTCTTTATCATGCACTCCTCTCCAAGTAAGGAATAGGAAAGTATTCACTGGTCTAAAAAATTATTTTGAACATGTTTTGATAGTGAGAACAGGTTTAGCAGTCGCTAACAGCAACTGTTCTCACGGGGGGAAAGTTCTAATTAATTGACTTCCACAAGTACAAAGTATAGTTAATTTTTTTTTTTCTCTGTGGTTTATAACTTAGCACCCACTCCTGCATGTTCAATATTCTTTCATTTTACCAAATTCCACATTTTCTTCAAGTATCAAAATCCTGTGGATTTGGTATGTTTGTGTTGGTCCAAGTCCTGTATTTTGTTGATGTGAAGAACTTGTCTTTAAGAAGTTGTTTTCAGTCATCTGCATGATTGCATCAGATGTCAGTGTGCCATGGCTGGGGGCTCGTATGAACTCTTGTCAGGAGGGCTCATCCAGGCTGCATTCAGAGGTGCCTGCAGAAGAGATGGATCCTGGCCCTGATGCCAGCAGTCTGCCTTCCTCTGCCAGCTGCTTAAGAGGTGCCCACGTTTCTAACACAAGTTTTGGTGAACAGCTGAGCATTTCCTCTTTGCTGTGAACCTGGTCCCCAGGACATGTGAAATTGGATGCACGTCTGCAGCCTCTCCAAGTGTCAGGTGTGATGCGTGCACACGAGTGATCTGGGGTTCTACAAAGGGCTTTATCTGTCCTGCAAGTGCAGGAGGTCTGTGGTGTGACACAGAAGTCTGAAAGAAAGCAGGAGACTTGTTCAGCTGTGTACTGACAACAGAGGTTGTCAGCCCATCCAGGAATAATTGATTAGGGAATTGATGTCTCTCTTCCATGTGTGCTCAGACATTCCACTCTCACAGATTAACAGGAGCAAAAGATTCTGTGGCACATAATGACTTGCAAGTGGACGAAGCGAATACTGTCCTATATATGCTGCTGTAGTGCAAAGAATTGTACTTTTTCTTGGAGAAATTGCTGAGTACTGCAGATTGCTCCCCTGCTGCTGGATGTGTGTATGTGTCTCTGGAGTTCATCAGTGGTGTTTAAATAAAGTATGGCAGAAATGACGAAGCACCACGTTGCATGGAGAGACTCCAGAATTGCCCTTTTATAGCACCAATGCAATAAGATGTGGGTTCATTGTTCTGCAAGTTTCACTGGAATTGTGATTTTTAAAATTTTCCAAATAGCTCATGAATGATGCTGCTGCCTTTGGCAGACTGTATATGCCATGTTAATCTTCAAACCCTTCAGGCATGAAGTGCCTGGCGTTTCTGTTATCACTAACCTAAGTGAAATACAATAAAAAGATCTAAAATGTCCATTGAGAACAAGCTGCTTTTAAAAGCTTCGTAGTAAGATGCTGCAGTTCAGCACAACAGTTGACTTCTTTTCCCTACCTTTCTAGTATGATTTGACAGCAGGTTCTTTAATGTGGATAGTGGAGTATTTTTCCTCTCATGTTTTTAGGAAAGCCTACAACAAAAGGGCGGTTTGAGGTTGACGTTTCCATTAAATTGTGTGAAGCAAATGAGAAGGTTTTTCTCTCTAGCCATGGGAAACAATAATTCTTCCAGACTACAAGGGGTGATGCTGTCGTTTTTTAGTGATTTGTCTTTAAAAGAAAAGGCCCAATGTGGTTTTAAATATTGAAATATTTTATTTGCACTTCTCATCTAAATGTGTTTAGTTGTTTTGGAGTTCTTTTGCTTTTCTCATCAGAGAGCTGTGCCCTGTTCATCACACGCAGTGCAGGTATTGTTTTGTGCTTGAGACAACTGAACAGCTGTCTTCTAGCAGAGAGAAGTGTTTAAATGGATGTTAGGTGTGATCTTTTCTACTTTTAACTGGAGAAATAGTTAAAGTTTAAGTACATTTTGGGTCAAAGAGGAAACCCAGGCTTTCCTTTGTCTTTGATTTCCAGCAGCATAGGCTTAAGATGCAAAAGGTGGGGAAGAATCAAAGGTACAGAATCATGTGCATTATTGGTATTCCTGGTTTTAAGAAATAGTATTTGTGTGGTGACTGCATTGCAATTACGGGCCTATTAAAATGAGAAATTATTAACTTCTGAGCATTATTATTATTTATGCAAGGATTTTTATTTTCCTTACAATGCTCTCAGAACAGTGTATCTGCCCATACAGGTGAATGCTACTATGATTTCATATTCAGAAGGCCCCTGTGTCAGTGTATGTGCAGAGTATTTTCAGTCTGTGAATGAATAAGCAGTTGCTTACCCCATCACGGGACAGGGAAAGCACAAAACTGGTAAATGGCTCATTGCTTTTGTTTAGGACATCACCTGAAACTGACTGCTGCTTGTGTTGATAATTATTTTTGTATCTGCAGTATAAAGAGTTTTGAAATGCTAACCCCATATCACCATGAATATATTTGTTGGTTTTGTTGTTGTTAATATAATAAATGCCATGCATTTTGTAATGTGTGTATTTGCTTGTGAAAAGCCATTTTACTGGAAAAGGAATCTATCTTGTTAAGTGTTAACATATTAAGACTAATCAGAAATCTGACATTTGAATGCTTAGTAGCTAATAAACCAAGGCCATACAGGTTTTAAATAATAAACCTTTCACTTTTCTTAGGTTTATAACATGCCTTTTGAAAGAAATCAGGATTATAATGATATATAAAACATGCAAAGTTACCTCTTTGTAATGTTGAACAATGGTGTCTTGTGTTAAAAAACTCTAACTTAGAAGAGTAATTTATCAGGTGTCATCCAAATGGAAATAACATTTGCCATGGGATAAAACGAAGTGTTTTAAAGCAAATTGCAGTAATGAAAACATGGCTGAAGAACAGCTTCACAAAAAAAGTTTTGATTTTACTGAGCAGATATTCCAGTTAACTTTTCCAAGGATGTATCATTTTCATTCCAGACTGCTAGCAAGATAAACAGCTGTAGTTTGTATCTGCATCTGTTCATGATTCTGTGTATACTAGCAGTACTTTAGCTTTTATAACATGCAGCTATCTTTCAATGTGCTCAGATTATAAGGAGAATAGTTTTTCTTAGCAGAAATTTGGTGTGTTTGCAAACAGATTAATCTGACGTACTTAATTTCATCACAGGGGTTGGTTTTTTCCAGATCACTTCAGTGCATTGGACTTACTTTTCCACTTAGTCTTACATATAATAAATTTAAGAATTTTGAAATTTAGTTAAAATTTTTAAGTATGTGTACAGCTTTTGTACCTAAAGCTCAGCTTACCTTTTCATATTTAATAGAGGAACTACATGTGTTATTGTGTAATATGAAACACTTTTAGCTGTCAAAACAAATTTCTGTCAATAGGAATCATGGTGATCAGTGTGAATGTTACTCTAAGAACATTCACATTTCTAAACCAGCACAGAAATTCTTACACTTTCTGTGCTACATACTGGGAGCATTGTATGTCTACTGTTGAGTAATTGAATTTATCAGTTTGCTCTTTATAATTTGATATTGACAATACACACTTTGTGCTATTGTTTTCCATTTGTTAAACAAGTCAGTTCTAGTACTGTTATTGCTGTTCAGAATTGATACTCAGATGTTAGTTAGAGGGCTTCAGGTTGGAGTCACAGCAAATTCCAAAAAATTGAGTATGTTCTCCAAGTAAGAGTGAATTGCAGCATTAAAACAGTGGTACAGTAGAAAACAACATACTGGCAGTTTGGTAATGGTCAAAGCTATATTTAATATGCTGTTTTTTTTGCTGTCCTTTGGCTTTCTACTTCTTTTTCATTGTGTTGTGAGTACGGTAACTCAGTAAAACCAATGTGCTCTTGTTTAATTGTCAGGTTTCTCTGTCCTTTTCAGCACCTGTTTCCTTCTGTACTGAGGTGTTGAGGAAACATGAGATAGCAGGGACACTTCCTGTACTGTCCATGCTGTTTTTTAAGTCGTTATGGATCGGTTTCCATCTCATTGAGGAAGTTGTAGCAGCTCTCTGGTCACCTGTGATGATAAGCTAAGCAGAGGGCAATGGTAGTTGGATGGCATTTTGTCACCATTGCTGTGTCATTTGGATGTGAGTTACCTTGGAGTTTTCCGTGGTTGCTGTGGTGTGCTGTGAGGCTTTGAGGATGAACGTGGGAGCTGATTTCTGTCTGTCCTTTCCCAGGTGACGGGTGTGGGCACACGGTGCTGGGCCCCGAGAGCGGCACGCTGGCCTCCATCGACTACCCGCGCACCTCTCCCAACAGCACGGTGTGCGAGTGGGAGATCCGCGTGAGGCCTGGGCAGCGCGTCCAGCTCCGCTTCGGGGACCTGGACATCGATGGCTCCGATTCCTGCCACTCCAGCTACCTGAGAGTTCATAATGGCATTGGCCCCAACAGGACAGAGATAGGTACGAGCTTTGCTTATCCCTGTTTGACTGTTGTCTTGTGTAGAACTCCGGGGTGCTGTTGGTACTTTTGTTACTCTTTAACAACAGCTGTATGATAAATGCAACGTGGATCCTGTAATAATCTTTGATTCTTGAGATTCTCAAAGGAAGCTCCTCTGCAATGTGGGTTTTTTTTTTCTCAGGCATTTCCTAGTAGCTTGCAAAGTTCTTGTAAGCAATGAAGAGGGAACTGTAAAACTGGAAGCATCTTCATTTAAAAAAAAAGGAGCATATATATGTGTATATATGTACCTGAAATGCCTTTCTTTTTATATGGATTCACTCTGATTTGAGCTGTTCATCTTGGTGGTGTTAAAAAATGACAGGCTTCAAAAGGTGTTTAGTCCAAATATCCTCCATCTTCTGATAATGTTCTTAGTTTAGTTTTTGTTCTCTTCAGGAGAATTCAATGACTAGAAGTCAGTGGGTTTTTTACAAATAGCAGTGTGATGTTATCATCTACATCAAGGTGTATATAGAGAGTTTTAAGACTCTTCTGGTTACTTTGCATAAAACTCAAATTGTCATTCTTCCTTCTCTAAAATTAGTTGTTATTATACAGATTAACTTTATTTTCTTTCCTAAAGCTTTAATTTGGAGAGAGACAAAGAGGGATTTACATCACTGAGACTGTTTTTGTGCAGTTCAAATGCTGATCCTGCTAAAGTGAGTCTTTTGAGTCTAGCCTGCTAAAGAGGCTAGTGGAGGGTTAGGTTTATTAACCTTTTCCAACTGTTACCTAGGTAAGTGTGTGTGAAAATAAGTATGTGCTTGGAGCTGTTGAGCCAGACTTGGTCTAAAATAGGAAACACTGAATGCCTTAAATGGCAAGGAACGTCAAGTTCTGATAAGTCTATTACTCACTTTTACAAGGGACTTAATGGGTTTGAGTACATTCCTGCTTCATTTGTTGCCCTTGCTTTTCAGCTGTGGCCTGCACAGTATGTTGAGGAAATGTGTGTGTTGTTCTGCTCTTAATAAATTAAATCACAGGACATACAGTGATGTTAACAGTGGCAAATACAGATGAGGCAGGGTTTGGGTTTTTTTCAGGTTTGGAGCAACAGACACTGGGGAGATTAAACAGTGACTTTGAATTTTCTTGGGAGAAATCTGGACTTAACCTGAGTTTTTCCATTCAAGACTATTGACATGATCTAACGTTAAAATACTTGTTTTACATAAAATCTGAAATTCAGTCATGCCTTTTTTAACCAAAAATTACATAAAAGTTGGCTGGTTAGATTAAAAAATAGTTAGTGGGTTCACTGAGAAACAGAGAAAGTTTCTGATGAAGCTTTTAAGGGCTAGTGCTTATTCTAAGCCTACTGAGTATTTATCAGAAAATCAAAAGAAGATTCAAATGCTCAGTGTTCAGTTTGTCTCTAGAATAAGTAAGATCTAGAGGAGTGTATAAGATTTCAATACAGTCAAATCACTGTGCATCTGCAGTCAGATGTACCTAAGACATGGGAGTTCCCTCTCCTGCTGTATTGTTGCTGTACAAAAGCACTCAGGATCCTTCAGTGCATAAGTACAGACAAAATAACAATATTACATCTTCTGCATGTACAGCTGACAGAGGTGTTATTGCAGTCATGCTCTGTCCATTCCTAGTGCTTGCTTTTTAAAAGATTGACAAAAATCAGGGAAGAGTTGGAAATAGGATTTAAAGTCTCAAAAGTATACCTTGCCATGAACCATAAGGAGTAATTGAATACAGTTTGTCAAAGGCTGTATGTCAATGGGGCAAGCAGCACTGGAGAGTTTATCCAAGCTGGGTTTAAATGGCTTGCACTGTGTATTTGCCTGAAGAAGGGGATAAATGGTGTTTTGAGAGGAGTCTCATGATGGTCACTCATGTAACAAGATCCAGTGGCTAAAAACAAAACTTAAAAAAAGAAACTTTTCTGGTTTTTATTAGAAGATACCCTTGCTTTGATTAAAAAAAACCCAACCAACTGAATAAGCAACATCTAGAAAGCTCTGCATAATGATAGGAATTTGTATTTTAACTTTTACAGTTTTTTTAATTATTTTGTTAGTGTTTGGGAGTGCAGTTCACTTTTTAAAGGAAATTGACATACATATTATATTTATTTTGTATTATATTTGTTAGAACTATTCCTGCAGAACCGTGTTACTCCACTTCCTCTACATTAGGATTGTAATTTGCCTTTATTTGAGAAAGGAGTCTTAACTCTTTTTCTGCTATTTTACAGTATAGCAATTACATACTCATTATGAGGAAAGCAAGTGGAATGATGAGCTGAAACAGAGGCAGTGTCATTTACTGCTGGTGATTATCCACTTTGCATATCCACTGCAGAATCTTACATAGGGTTTTAGATGGTTTCTACAATATCAAATGATCAAGGTAGCCTGTAGAACAGAAGGTTTGTTTTTTTCTTAACAAGTTAATTAACTGGTCAGTATCTTTACTAAAGCTTCTTGTTAGTAGGACTGGAGAATTCCATATTGACTGTTTAATAGCAATTAAATAGGGGTCTGTTTAATAGCAATTCATCCATAAATGTGACTTGGTATCAATTCTAGAACTTCATAGGGGAAATACTGTCAATATCTGTGGAGTCCAGCAGTTAAAATTGTGTTATTTTTGTTCATTTTGTGTGGCAAGAGAAGTACCCAGGTGCAGAACTTTTGTTACATTTTTTAGGTGTGACAAAATAGAAAGTGAACGAACTAAGTATCACATATGATATGATTGATATGATATATATGTATGATACTGGTGAAATGCAGTGAGCTGTGCCTGCTGCTGTCCAGAATTAAGGAAAGTATGTGTCAGAAACCATGGAAGAGTCTATGAGGAAGAAGTGCTCCAGCAGCTTTGGGAAAAGGAGGGCTTTTTTCTCATTTGCTTCTCATTGTCCTAACTTGATCCTTTTCCTTGAGAAATTCCTCATGCTCTTTGGAGCTCTTACTATGGAGGTTATGCATGGCTAGAGGTGAATGGGATAAGGTCACATTTATCTGTAGGTATTGGGGTGTGGGAGACCACTGACAGTGACTAAACAAATGTGGAACTCAGTCTGCCATTTGCTTTAGATGGTCACGAAGCACATTATTTAGTGTCATGCTCATCTATTTGCTTTTGAGTATACGCCAGAACTAATGTGAGTCTACACTGCAGATGAAATAAGAGGCTGGAAATTGAATAAGATGCTAATTACATGTGTTGTTTTGGATCAATATTTGTTCTCCGCCTTCTCTCCACAGGAAAATACTGTGGGTTTGGCTTTCAAATGGATGGATTAATTACTTCAAAAAGTAATGAAGTCACAGTGCAGTTCATGAGTGGAATTCACACTTCTGGACGTGGATTTCTTGCAGCTTATTCAACCACTGACAAATCAGGTATTTATAATTATTTGGTAATTTTTCTCTGCTGGCAGAATTAGACCTGTCTAGTAAAAACACAGAACCAATTCATTAACTCCATATTCTCACAAAATAACTTCCAAAAATTTAGTACAGTTTTCATGATACTTCTGTGTAGGAAAATTGACTGCCAGTTATCTAAAAGTTGCTGTAGTTTTAAAGAAAAGGTATCAAAGCTTACCTTGAATAGCAGAGTAAAAATGTCAGTTGTCTGTTATAAATAAAAGAACTGCATCAGATTTTTTCAGGCAGTAGTCAAGGTGGCAAATAGCTAACAAGTTTTATTATCAAACTGTATGTATTTTATAGAGACTAACCTCGTGGAAGTTTTTATTTCAGTAGCAACATCCTGTACTCCCTTAGGTCTTTAATGACATAATCTGCTGACTAGTTTTTTGTCTTTTTCTTGTTTTTTTCCCCTGATTTTGGTTTTCTTAAGCCTCTGAAAGAGGTTGCTGATTTATTTTGCATCCCCTCCAACTCATTGTGAAGGTGAGTGATATACATGGTCTGCAAGGAAATGAGGGAGGGCAGCAACTGCCTCAGAAGGCAAAAACCCTATCTGGAAGTTATTCTAAAAAGAGCAGATAAAGAGTTCAAATTTTTAATTTTTTAGGGTTTTTGATGCTTTCCTTTCTGAATTTTGGACTGTATGTGTTGATACACAGCAGACACAAACACGAATTTTGTAGTATCAGTCATGGATGCCAATAGCACAGCATTCTAACAATTTGCTCTCTGTGGTGCTTGGGTTCATCACTGCAGAACCATAAAATGATGAAAACACAGGCCTCTTTAGCTTACTAATTTAATTTTGTGCAAAGAGCATATGTTTCTGTCTCTGATTTATCTCTGAAATATGGCTATAAATTAAAATTAGGCCGCACAAAAAATGAATTTTTATAGTATTATCTTGTGTCGTATTCTCAGTAGATTTCCCAGTTACTCAGACAAATTAGCAAGGTTCTACTGTAATACAAAATCTGTTGCAAGAAAATTTGGTAGGAATGTGATTTTTTTCATTCTGAGACTTTTGATTAAGCCTCAGAGGCTCAAATGTATGTATTTGTGCACTTTAAAAAGCATATTCAAGCTTGTTGTCTTTATCATCCTCTTGACCTAACATTTTTTCTTTCCAGACTTAATTACCTGTTTAGACAAAGCCAGTCACTTTTCCGAACCAGAATTCAAGTAAGACTGATTTTTACCTGTTTCCCTTCCAGTCTCTTTAATGAAATAATTTTAGTGTTGCTACTGTGCTTTGTTACATATATCTGATGCAGCTTGAAAATTGGCCATCCAGAGAACTTGAGAGACAAACTAATTAGGGTTAAAGCTGAAGAATTTTGACATTTGCACTCCTCCTTCCTGCTCCTCTCTCCCATTTGTATTATTTACCTGCAGTATACAGTAGAACCTCGTTAATTTGCACTAACACATAGGAGCTAATATCTCATTTCCATAAAAAGAATATTGCTTTTATAAATGTAGCAGGTACACAGCTTAATTACTGACATTTGTGTTGCAGTTACCTAAGGAGCACTAAACGATGAAATGCGTTAGAAATTGCAAACCCATTTCACAGTTTGGTGCTCATTAATGAGGTTCTGTGGAGACACAGAATGCTGTACGTTCTGAAGGGGAAAATGTGCATTTCCCTGTTGTCTCCTTCCCCATTTCCATCTAAACCAAGGGCAATGTTTAAAGCTGCAGAATTGTGAAGTATCTAAGCTTACTTTTTGAAGAACTTAAACCGTGGCAATATGAAACATTTCAAAGTGCAATCTTTGCATTTCTCCTTCATTTTCCCAGCTTCCAAAATAGGGCTCTTAGTTGTAGGTTCTGGCCTTAGTCAACATGTGACAAAGTCTCTGAATCCCCCTGTTTTCATGGATCCTACAACATTGCTTTGGCTGTTGCTGAACTGTGGTGAAAACATTGATGAGTTTACTCCACTTTACTTTTAGCTCTTGAAGATGTGATAATTTCATGTGTGCAGTATGAAATGGCCCTAGAACATGAACATAGGCTTGCTCCAGAGGTGCTGGTGTCTTGCTTCTTGCTTTTTATGAACTAGTGGTAATTTGGCCAGTTTTTTATGATCAAAGCATTCTCAAAAGTTGTTTCAAAATAGCATTACTTTTCAGATTTTTTATTTAAGGATGCAAAACATAGATATGCAGGTCTCTAGTTCATAAAATAAATTCGTTAATATGGTTACTTCTATGACTTTGAATTTACTGGAGCCATATGGTATTCATAGTATAAAATGCTGGCTTTGTTAGTTCATCATATTGATTCTGGAACTGTACTTTCAGCTGCTTCAGCCTTTTGTTTTAAAAAATTTTTAAGTGTCTATTCTCCTGTCATGTACTTGTGAGTATTTTGGATCTGATTTAATAGGTCTTCAGTTAGGAGGTATCCTTATGTAGTGATACATGAATAGCAGAGTGTTGCAAATCAAAAACATAACTTTTTTATAACAGAGATTTGTAGGTGCACGCATATCCTGACTTAACATTTTGTTCTCTTTCAGTAAGTATTGTCCAGCTGGATGTGTGATTCCTTTTGCTGATATTTCAGGCACTATTCCTCATGGATACAGAGATGTAAGTAAAAATCCCATGGGCTCAAGTGAATTTTGGTAAAACATATGATGGATAGTGCAAGTCAGTTGTAGTTGCTGGCATTAGTTGTGCTTCCTGGGTGCTGGGATTTGTACCTCCTAAAAGAGAATGACATGGTGTTAAATTTTTAGCACTGCTGCTAAATGACAGATACTTCAGATGTTGCCATCTCCAAGAAGTGGAGTAGTGTAGTGGAGTCTCAAATACTTTCCTCAGTCCTGCAGAGGAGGGTGGATCAATCAAAAGAGTGGAGTTTTTTTCTACTTCCTCTTTTCCTTTTGTTGGTTTTCTCAGGCTGGGAAATTGAGATTTATAACAAAAGAACCAGTTATTTTAATGACATCCTCTTTGACACTGTAATGCTTCTTTCAGCAGTGTCTTAGTGGTTATCTTAATTTTTGTTACACTTGAGGGATTAAATACTGTTTATGCTCAGCAGCTATAAAATAATTTGCAAAACAAAGTTAATACTGTAACAGTAGTTCTGTAAATTGGTAATGAGCATCTTTAATAATGTACTGCTTACTTAAAACACTGCAAAACCCTATACAATATTTTTCTAATGTAAGCCTTTGCAGGTCAATTAATGAACTTTCCATAGGCTGGGAGGGTGTTTGCTCTGTTTATTTTTACGTGATTATAATTTTTCTAGCAGTCTACTAAGAATTACATTAAATCCCTGGTTTTTATCTGAAAATACTTTTTCAATAAGCCCTTAGATCTAGCACAGAGGTAAGACAATGTAAAACTGTTAGTTACCAAAGTTTTGAGTATTAAATACAAACTTAAAATGTGCCTGTCTGGATTTTTTTCCCAAATATTTGTAAATCCCAGGCTGCTTGCTGGAACAATCAACCCCATGTAAAAATGTTGCCACAGTGTAACTGTGTTGCTTGTTCTGGTCTGCAGTGAGTCCTAACTAAGTGGCTGCAAGGTAATTTTTGTAGCTAGTAACAAGATGAAATTGATTCTCTGCCCGACAAATTTGCTGCATCCGTAGAAGTTCTGCCTGTTCGGAGTTTTTTGCCAAAATCTGGAACAATGGTTTTCTATGGAGTAAAAGGAAACATTTTTTTAAGGAAATAAATGCCCCGTGACTTTCTTTTTGTACACTTTATTGCTCAGAAAAGGCAGAGAATTTCCCAGAAGTCAGGCTGTGTGGAAAGAAATGAAGTTAGACCAAGTTTCAGGCTGAGGTTTCTCATGCATCTCTTTCAAATATATGGGAACTGTTTGCTGCTTTAAAAAATAACCCAAAATCTTGATTCTTTCCTGTGTGACCCTAATGTCCCAAGTCCTTGAGGTCTCAGAGCTCTCACTGCTGACATCTGGTGAGCAAGGAGGAGAGAGCTGCGTCTCCTGCAGAATTCTGTGCTCTTACTTTAATGGAAGGGGGAGCTGTGTTGATCCCAGACCTGTTAGATGTGAGCTTATTACTCTTTGCAAGCCTCAAGAACTTGGTGTGGTGAGTGCTGCTCACTGTGGCACCTGTAGCCTGCAAGCCAGGGAAGTGTCACTGTGACATTTGTTAGTAGATTCTGTCATCCAAGGAGAGAAAGCAAGAACATGATACCCTGAAAAAAACATTTTTATTACTTATCTCCACTGACTTGTACAACATAGGTGATTGACTTGTTTAGGGTGAGTTGTATGCATGTGTTACTGTGGCTTTACGTGGATCAGAGTGCTGGATGGTTAAACCATGTTTAACCACAAGTTATGATAAAAAATACAGCCCCTTGGCTAAAAGCTACAAAATCTGCAGTATATCACCCCTTAATTGTGAGAAAGTAAGCAAGCATACTTTCAATGTGCTTTCTATTAAAAGGTTTTCTATGTATTTTGTTGTCTACTATAATTTATTATAGGCTGAGCCTGGCTGCCTTTTTCAGACTGATTCACCTTGGTGTTAGTTTGAGGTTATTTAATTACAACAGTTGTATTCTAAATGCATCTGGGTGAGGACACAGTGAAATGTAGGGCCTTCTTCTTGTGTTTTTATAAATTCAGTAATAAATAAAGATTAATGGTTTCTGAATAACCAAGGTAACAGTTAACTAAGAATAGTATTTTAATGTAATAATAACAAAGACTGTAACTGGACAGCATAGCATTTACAATGTGTGGTGTTTAATTTATTCACTTAATAGTATGAAATTTTTCTTTCCCTCCCTCCTTCAAGTCATCATCACTCTGCATGGCTGGTGTTCACGCAGGCGTCGTGTCAAATACTCTGGGTGGTCAAATTAATGTTGTAATCAGCAAGGGCATTCCATACTACGAGGGCTCCTTGGCTAACAATGTCACCTCAAAAGTGTAAGTGTATTTCCTATCATTTCCTTATCTTTAGCACCTTAGGTCTTGGCAGTGTCTCATTGTGGGATTAATTTCAGTTTGTGGAGTTGTATGTTCCCTGGACAGGTTCTCTAAGTATCTCACACTTCTGCAGTAGTGTAATAGTTTTACCAAATATCTTCAATCTCTAGACCAGAAATTTTCATTTTCCAAATTCTGCACGGAGTTTTTACCTTTTTGGCCATAAATTCCTACTGGTCTGTGGAAAAACAGTAGTTTTAAGCTTTTCAGTTTGAGGGAAAGAGTGTAGCTTGTGATTGTATCTCAAGTCCCACAAACGAAAGCAATCACAGGAGACTGATTTGTGTTACTATGATTAGCTTAATTTGAAAAGAAAGCATTTTAATGAGTCTTGCATTTTGCTAGGTGGATGTTTGTTTGAAAGTCTTTAACCCAGTATCCCTGGACTTGATTTCATTTGAGAAGGTTGTTTGTACTGACAGTGCTGCAGCTTGCTGGCAGAATGTGTTAATCATTAAGTGCTTGCTCAGGCATAGGTTTCAGTGGCGAGCAGTCAGACAAGAAAAATAAATTGAAGACAGTTTGTTTCAATTTTTCTCACTGCAAAACATCATCTTTTGTTCTCTGCAGGGGACCTTTATCTACAAGTCTCTTCACCTTTAAGACAAGTGGTAAGTGTTGTCCCATATATTACATGTTCCTGCTTTCATACAAACTTTATGAATAGAAATAAGTGTACAGGTATGATTTCTTAATTTTTCTCATTTGGGAGACTTTTATTTAGTGCATTCCCCAATAATGTATATTTTTGAATTGTTTTAATGTCTCAATTTGATGATTAATCATTACTACATTTATAGGTACAGTGATGTTTCAAGTAAGCCTTGCTTATCTGCAGAAAGAGATTCTTTCAGGTTAATTAAATAAATTAGCTGTAGTTTTCTAAGTGGAAGCTGGTTTTTCTGTAAGTCACTTTAAATGCCATCTTTGAGTGGATGATGGAAGTAATGTGAAGACAGCGGCTTCTCCTTAGTCTCTTTAACTGTTTTAATAACAACATAAAAACCATAAAACCATAACGTATGTTTTTCATAAAGATAAAGTTAAAAAAAAGAAAGGGAGGGAAATCATGCACATACTTCTCAAAAATAAACAAATACTTTTCCTAATACATAAATAAAAGGCACAGTGAATGGGGATAGTTAGGCAAGAATCTGATGGGCAGGAGTGTTTGTTGATGGAAACGTATAAATAAGCAAAAATTAGAAAATACAGTGCACATAATATTAAAATTATTTCTCTCTCAGACATCTGCAAGAGCTGAGAGAAGGAATTACATGTCTGGTGTCCTTATGCATAAAGAATATTAAACACAGTCATCCAGACAGGGATTGCTGGGGGTTTTTTGTCTTTCAGAATGTGATCTGATAGTGTGTATGAAAGCAATTAAATGGCTTGGAAATTGGATGAGATAGGACAGAATGCTGATATAGACTTGGTGGATTTCAGTGACACGTGAGAGATTATTGAATAAGCTAGAGACAAGATTCTGTCTAAATTAAAACGCCTAGTTGTGTTGCCTAGGAGTAAGTTAAAGGGAAAAAAAAAAACCCTGTAGTATACTCCACTGAGGTTTATCAGACTGTGGTGAAGGTCCTAGTGTGTTCCTGCTGTTGTAGTTGTTTTCATGACTTGGTGTGAAATAGAAGAGTGTGTTATTAATGCTAGAGGCATGGTCAGTGCAGAGGAAGATGAGACTACTTATAGAGGAAGAACTGCCTGCTTTGAGACTTGGTAGAAATTCCTGAAGCATCAAGAGCAAAGTGTGGAATGTAGCAGGTAGAGACTGAGGCATTTCTGCTTTAAAGTGGCAGCATGTTAGATGGAACATGACAGATTTCCCTTTTCACTAAGGGAAGAGGATTGCATTAGTGAAGTGATCCTGTGCTGTGGCAGGTGGTGTACATCCAGCAGAGACAGTAAACTATTAATGCCATCTCACAGGACATGGGCAAGACTTTCTCTGGGATCCAGTCACATGTGGGCTCTGCCACCTGTGCCTCCCTTGAGGGATGAGTGCCCACCTTCGGGCAGAGGGGCCTGCAGGGAGAGGGGGAGCTCACAGGAGAAGAGAAACTAGGCTGGGTTGTTCAGCCTGTCTGACTGAAGGCAAAGATTGCTCTCCGCTGATACTTCTGGGGAGTATGCATGTGAGAGGGGAAAACTGTTAAAACTGGAAAAAAATTACAGAGCAAGAAATTTAGCCCTGAATTTAGTTTTTCAGCCACCAGCAGAAGGCAACATGGGAAGAAACATTTAGTTAGAATGGTGGCCAGAAAAATGTAACTAATCTCAAGGATGTGTTTGAGCTCAAGACCAGGATTATGACATGACTTCCTACATGCTTTGGTTTTGTTCAAATTAACACTGTGATACTGGGGTTGGTTTAAAAGCCCAAGAAGTTATACAGACACAAAAAAGGGAAGAATGAACCAGTAGTCTGTTTCCCATCCCTGCATCAACAATAGATACTCTTAGACCATGAAGGTTCCCCAGTGTTTCTCGTTGAGTGCTCTGTGTGAGTGGACTGAGAGACTATCCACTTTACTCTTGGAACAGGCACAAATCATGGCATTCTTGTGACTAGCTTGGTTCTAGGATCCCTGTTAGAAAGCAAAAGACAGTGTGTTTTGTTGGTATTGTTGTTGTGGAACAAATTTAGATAGCAGTTTAATATTTGCATGTAAAGTCTTAAAATTCAAGCAGTGTGACTTCAGTTCTCCTTTTCAGTCCTCACCTTTTCTGTTGTTCAGGTTGTTACGGGACACTGGGGATGGAATCTGGGGTGATTCCTGATTCCCACATCACGTCATCATCTGTTCTTGAGTGGCCTAACCAAACAGGACAAGTAAACATTTGGAAACCTGAAAATGCCAGACTAAAAAGGATTGGACCTCCTTGGGCTGCTTTTATCAGTGATGAACATCAGTGGTTGCAGATTGACTTGAATAAAGAAAAGAAAATAACAGGTAAGTGAATCTGATGTGGCTTCTCAGCAGCATTCAAGATTTTTGGTTACTGACATCCTTTTTTCCAGTGCTGGGCCTTAGATAAAGCTCAGGTGGCACTTAATTACCATTACACCTAATTTGCTTTCACGTCCTGGCTAACACACTGAGGAGCCTGGAGCTGAAAAGGTGTAGTTTCACAGTAGAAGACGTCTCTTCCATCGGGATTTGTTGAAGTGTTTCCTGTGGTTTTATTGGATCCTTGATGCTTCCCTTTTCCTGCTCACTGTCTCCTTGGAGGTGCAGATCAAAATCCAGTCAGCTCAGCCCACTGGTAGCTCTGACGCCGGTGTACTGATTGGTGTTCCTAGGTTTTCCCTGGTGCCCATTGTGGCCACAGTGAATCCAACAGCAGGGAAAGGAGCATTTCCAGTGCAGTGTGAGGAAGCAGCAGACACAGGAGAGCAGCTGGCAGCCTCCCATTCACCTCCTTGCCTAAAGTGGGGCTTGGGCCCACGGCTGGAAACTGCAGCCCCCACCCAGCAGTCTCTGCTGGGCCTTGCTTCAGCGAACAGGCCAGCCAGCCAGGCTCTGGGTTTGGCCCTGCTCCTGGGGGAGATTTTAGCAGCTGTGTTGATTTGGAGACACAGCTGGAGGTGCTGCTTCCCAGGCTGCTCTGGATGGTTTGTTTTCTGTTCTGAGCTGAGCAGCCAGCTCGTAGTTACCAATTCCTGTTGACTGCAGCGTTGCCCATTCCAAGTAGCACAGCACTGAGGCATTGTCATTTTGGGTTTAATCTTCATGAGGCATTGGCATTTTGGGTTTAATCTCCAGGGTAGCTGTGCAGCTGTTGTACCTTCAGTGCCAGTGTTAGCGTTTCTGGTTTAATCGTTCAGAGGTGATTTGCTGTCATTAATGGGCATGTTTGTCATCTGATGTAAATCAGAATTAAGTTGGATTTAGGCAGAGTGCTCCACAGTGTCCGGGGCTTTCAGGCTATTGTGAAACATGTTCCGCTGATCAGTTTGCATTTGCCTCTTTCCAGAATGCCTGAGTTGGTCTCTGAAACCTCGGCTGCTTACCCTGCTATCAGCAGCATGGCTTGCTGTCATTAAGCAACTTGGATTTACCAGTGGCCTTTTTTATTACCTCCCTAAGGACTCTTTGGATTTTGCATTACTCCTCTAATTCCTGTGCTAATAAGCTTTTTCAAAACAGCTTTCCTGTGTGAGTTGTGCTGCAGTGTCAGCTGTAGGAAGCTGCAGTTCTTCCAATGGAACCTTTAGGTTGGCAGTACAAGAGCAGGGAAGAGCTGTGTCAGCAGCTGCAGACAGGAGTGGGCTGTGGTCAAATGAAGGGGCTCTTTCCATCAAGAAACCAGGGGAAAAAGGGCTTAGCCAAGTTATATAGTGGAAAATTAAAATACAAACTAATTAAAAGTTTCAGTCACTGTGGAAACTTCAGATCCTGGCACTTTGCATAAACTTCTTGAAGCTAACTGGACCAGTGAAGGTTCTCCACTATGCAACTATGGATTCAAAAACTGATCTGTTAATTTTTACAAAGTGGTACCAGTTTTTTGTCCTAACGGGGCACCTCAATTTTCACAGGTATTATAACTACTGGATCAACTTTAGCAGAGCACTACTATTATGTCTCAGCCTACAGGATTTTATACAGTGATGATGCACAGAAGTGGACAGTGTACAGAGAACCTGGCATGGCTAAAGATAAGGTAAAAATACCACATACTTTCTAGGTATGTTCTATGGAGATTTCACAATTGTAAATACAAGTCATTTAGGTATGGTGAGGAATCATTAAATAACTTTAATGTTGAATCATAAACAGCAGATAAACAAAAGAAAATATGACAATAGGCAAATATGTAAAGATTTGAACAGTTCTAAAATTCAGATATTATTTTTATTACTATTTGGGGTGGGAATATTCTGTACAAGAAATTTCTGTTGCCAGTGGTAGGCTGTCTGGTACTGCATCTCTTCAAGAATAGTTCTCTTTCTTCTAAAATAGGTTATATGTTTTAAAATTAAACTTTACTTTCTTATTCTCTTGTGGTTGCAGAAAATAAATGTTACAGGTTGTGTTAGTTTTCATGTTTTCTAATGTTTCTGTCAATCAATTTTTAACCAAATACTGTTAAGTTTCTTATATAAGAGAACAGCCCTTGCAGAGGGGGTATGTTCAGATTACAAATGTTTTGCCATACAGAAAAAGACCCTAATGTTAGCAGCAAGATAATCTTATTTCCCCCATGTTTACAGCTCTGCAGTGTTTCATAGACAGTAAAAATGAGAAAATTCCTGTCTTCCCAGTGGTTCAGATAAGATTTTCTTAAAGAAACGACAGGATTCTTAATAATGTGACTGGAATTAGATTTCCCATCTTATTCTTAAAATCCTTGGATGTAATTTACCTTAGTTCTATCGGCCTGTGGTATTATGTACATGTAACTGTAACTACTAGTTTGGTAGGTTTTTAGAAACAGGTTTTTAGTCTGGTCACTTTGGCTGTCCTTGGTCTTCTCTTTACTCTGGGTTCAGAATGATTCAAGGTAGGATGTAGCATCCTGTTGAAAAAGTAAAAGACTGAAGTTTGTTAAATTCAGAGATTTTTGAACACTGAACATAATTGCAGTAGGAAACACTTGAAAGAGAGGAGGAGAATTTACTGTCAGGTCTGAGCCTACATGTGAGCTACAGTGACTGTTGGTGTGAAGTATTCAAGAAAAATGGAAAAAAGCCCAGCATATTTTAGTAGTTTTGAGTGCCCTCTTCTGGCCATAAAATAAAATCTCAGCAAGCTGCCTAGATTTAAGCTTCAGTGTTAGTTTGATAATTTTCTTTAAAAGCCTTTGCAGCTAGTATCTTGAATTTGAGCGCTTTGTTCCTCTTGTCTGCTCATGGAATGAAACAAATTGTGGAGCCTGAAATTGCTGGCAACGGATCTCTCTTTGCACTCTGTGTGTCATTAAGGGACAGGGCATGAAGAATCATATGTACCCAGGAACTGGCAGCTGTAGTTAAATGACAGAAGAAAATTGTTCAGTTTGGTTGAAAATAGCAGGTTTTCTCTCTATCTGCCATCACCTCACTTGATACAGATTTGCTTTTGGATGCATCTTCTTGCAGGCTTGTCCCTTTCAGCATGCCAGACCAGCTGGGAGGTGCTAGACCCCGTTTTTTTGAAACATGTTTGGAATTCCTAACGTTTTTCAGGAGACTAGAAGTTTTTTTCTGAGATTTTTCCTGTAGTTCTTTCTGCAAATATCTTTTACAGATTTGCAGTACACAAGAAAACCTTTTCTTAAATTTTCATGGATAAAAAAAAGAATAAATGCTTGAATTGGGGCAAAAGGACAAATCAGAGTTGCAGTGTTGGAAAAGCTTTGTTTAACAGCATAGAGGGAAGTAGAAAGAGTTTGATAGCTAAAAGAACATTAAAGTGATTTCTAATTAAAAAGTTTGTACTGTATTGAGCTCAGAAGCAAATTATTTTTAATGCAAAAATTAGTGTAACAAAAAATACAGAGCTGCAGGTAAAAATAAGTTACTTCTGTACCACGGGACATCAAAAGCGTGACTGATAAAAGCCTGGAGTAAAGATCTTCACTGTTAATTTTTCTTCAAAGTAAGAGTTGGCATTGATTCTTTTTGCCCTTGCTGTTATATGCTCAGAAACCTCAGCCTCAGAAACCTGACAGGATATTCAACTTTCAGAGTTGGGCATCTGTTTCCCTAATCTGTAACCTCTGCATGTGTTGCTTGGGCAGCCTTCTTTTGGTACTGGGCTCTGGCAGGCATACAGTACAGCAATTTAGACTGGATGCATCCCCTTTGGAGGTCAGCTCTCTACTTTGCTTCTCACTTGCATCCTTACCAAAACAAAAAATTCTTTGGTGAGATCTGTAGCTACAAGCCTGTCATTAAAAAAAGTAGTAAGAGAAAAGTGGCTGTAAATTGGAACTCAGTCTGCTGTGGGCACATGTACTTCAACCACTTGGTGTTATTAATTTATTTCCAAAATAATATCATAGGCTTGCCCCTGCATTTACTCTGTCTTCATTTGTTGCTACTGATTATATTTAAGAGCAAGAAGCTTAAATTCAGAGCAGGGACTTGTTTTGAATGGATAGTTTACTGAACTAATTATTTCAGACCTCTAGGGGTAGTCTAGACATTTTGTTCAAAAACCCAGCAGTGCAATACAGAAATCTCTTGTGTATCAAGATTGAAACAGCAGTGATTTGTATTGATCAGAGATGTGCTAAAAGCTCTTGGCTGCTCCATGTTATGCAGACACATCAGCTGTTACACAATGCAGTGCTTGTCTTTAAGAATGGCAAGGTGCTGTATTGGTTACCAAGTGGTGTGAGTGAGAAGAAAACTCCTTGTAATATTGACTTTTTTGAGACAAGTGCCATAATTCTGTTCTGCATTTTGTCCACCATGATTTGCAGTGCCTGTATCAGTGCTTTCAAAAGAAAGAACTCATTTACTGTCACCCCAGTGGTGACCTGTGTTGCAGCAGCACCACAGAGTTGCTTGTGCAGGGCCAAAGCCCCACTGCTGTGCACTAACATGGAGAGACAGCTCACTTCCTACCCAAAGACATGGTGCCAAACCAGTCCTCCTGAAGGAGAGGGAGGGTTGGAGTACTGGGCCAAGCTGCTGTATTGTTTTAAGTAGGTTGGGGGTGAAAAACCCATGGTTAGCTGTAAATCTGTCAGTGTGCTTGCACTGCATCTCCCAGGGGGTCTGCTCACTGCTTTTAAACTTCAGCCAGACTCATTGTGTATTGTCACATTTTGATGAGTTCTTTGTGTGCAAGGATGACAGAAAAGGACCAGCTGGAGCTCATCCTTCGTGCAGAGTCTGTGCCCATCTCTTGCAGAGCCTCAAGGCTCGGTGTGAGACTGAGGAGAGCTTTCACATTCTGAACCTGAATTCTTCTATTTCATTGTGGCTCAGCACTTGTAGGCAGCAGCCACGAGAGGACAGTGTGGTTACACACTTGAGGGTGCCTCCCAATGCTTTCTAATGAATACCATCCTCAGACAGGCTGTGCTGAACTGCTGGGCTGTGTGAAGGCACCGCTTAATTCCTGCTTGCACAGTGTCACAACTCCTTGCTATCCACGTATATTTGAAGAGTAAATGCAAAATACCAAGAAGGACCAAGTTAGAATGGCTCAGTGCCATAAACATGTGGGATGTGTGTAACAGCAGGCACTGCCTGGGGAGCATCAGCAGGATCTTCCATGGTACTTTTACTCTGAACTGTGTAGCTGTGTGCATACATGCACACACCTTTCTTTGTTTTCTTTAGTTGTAAATGTAATGGGGCCAAGGGAGTGGACAAGTGCAGGCAGCAGCACCGTTCTGGGGTGAATTGGATCCTTCACTGTTTATTCTTCCTAAATAAAACATCAAAATTGGTAGTACTTACCTAATTTCTGTGGCATTTGTGGAACATAATGTTTCTCTCTTTTTTTTCCCCTTCTTTTCTAGATATTTCAAGGGAATACTGAATTGTACCAGGAAGTTCGCAACAATTTCATTCCACCTATTATTGCACGTTTTTTTAGGATTAACCCCTTAAAATGGCACCAGAAAATTGCAATGAAAGTAGAGTTGCTAGGATGTCAGTTTAGTCTAGGTAAGACAACTGAAAGCTTTCAATTGTGCAAGACCAGAAGTGAAACTATTAAGGTTTTAAGTGAAATTACTAAGGTTAAAAGTTATATCATGGGTATATTTTCAATGAGTCTGAAGTAGTTCTTGGCTCCATAATCCTTCTTTAACTGGAACTTCTGAGTTTATCCAAAAGTTACTACATTTAACCAGGAAAATAATGAATTTAGGTGTACACAAGGTAACTTATGAAATAAATGTGTCAAAAGATGCCAATTATTTGCTTTCCATGCCATTGATTCATGGAGGAGGGGAAGGAGGATTTCCTCATATAACATGAACAAAAGCTTTATAGCAAACTGTTACAGCTGTCTTCTCCTGGAAAGGAGATATGGGAAACTAGCACTTCAAAGAACTTATCTTATAAATTCTTTTCTTCTGAAGGTCGTGCTCCTAAAATCACCTTGCCACCACCACCTCAGAACAAGAATGATGAGAAGAATGCTGACTTCATGGATGACTTCATTCATTCAGTGAAGACTTCACTGCAGACAGATAAAACAACTTTCACACCTGAAATAAAAAACACTACAGTGACTCCAAGTGTAACCAAAGGTATCCACTATGAAACAGTAGAAATGTTTGTAACTCCTTATAGTTCTTTAGCATATATTAAATGTGCTTTGTGCTTTGAAATGTTCTCAAAACTTAACAAATTACAGCAGATGATCAGTGTTTCATTTCTAATATTTACCAGTTATTAAATACACAGATGATAAAATATGAGCAGTTGCATACTGCATGCAGAAACAAAACCAATCTGCCAAGTAATATATATAATATAAACGTATATACAATATATATTTTATAGATATATAATAGTTCCATCTTCCAGAACTTGTTCAAACTGAGTTCAGCTTTTAATCACTGAACAAGTTTTGCTAGAAGGAGAAGTTGGAACTTGGACTTCCCTTCTGAATTAATCAGGTATAACTACTTTATTTAATAATTTCTTAGAACAAAACACCTTTGATACAGCAAATCTTTTCTGGAGCAGTCTTTTTGGCATGAAATTTGAAAAATGTCACCTGGCATAATCATTTTGTTTATCAAAGAAAATGGTCAGAAAAGGGAGCAAAGTCACTGCAGATGTGGGCACTGCTGAAGTGTCCTTTGGATGGCAGGGGACAGGATCACACACAGACCCAGCACAGACTGATTGGGATTAACTGTTAAGGTACTGTGAAATTTACTTCTTAAAGGAGGTTCAGATTTACATGGTGGCACTGAGGGATTTTCTGCCTAAATAACAGAACACACTGTTCTAATGGAAAAACCATATATTAAAACAAACTGGTTGATTTTGATGAAAAACCCTGCAAAACCACCAGCTGTGCATGCATGTAGAAGAGCCAGATGTTAATTGAAATTTGCACTGTGGGAGCATCCAACAGAGTACTTAGCTGGGGGATCTGGTGTGATGGACACTAAACGTGAAAACTGTGTGCTTTACCCAAGTAATTTTCAAATCAAAAACTGATTTATGAGAAGCTCTTTCTGTCTGACACCACTTAATTTAATGGCTTTCAGATGTGGCATTGGCAGCAGTTCTGGTTCCAGTGCTGGTGATGGTCTTCACTACTCTGATTCTTATCTTAGTTTGTGCGTGGCATTGGAGAAACCGGTAAATGAAGAGATGGGTGAAAGTGCTTTAAGTGGATGTTAGCCCGGTGTGTGGGAATGAAATGCTGCATGTATTGCTGTGGGAGCTCTGTGGTCTGCACTTGTGGAAAGAATTGCATTCTTTCTGAGAAAAACTTCACTTGACTGGCAAGGACAAAGCAGCTTTTTGTAACTGTTTGGAAGTGCTTTGACTAAAAACTGGTTTCTCTGGTAGCAGCAGACTGGTGATGGCAAACCAGGTTACTGGTGCTTATACATTAAATTTGAGGACCAGTTACAGCCAAGGTGGTAGTTGCTGAGCATTAATTAATGAATCTTTTGATAAGCAGACTAGCTAAAATAACCTTTTTCTTTCTTTTTCCACAGCAAGAAAAAAACAGAGGGCACGTATGATCTACCTTACTGGGATCGTGCAGGTAACAAAAGAGTTTTATGAAACCATTTACTCAGTGTTTTTTGTTCAATGTGTATTTCAGACTGCAGTTACAATTTCCACTAGCTGAAGCATCTCTAATGCTAACTGAGGGAGGCATAGCAAACACTGAATTTCTTTTCTGGACAAACTTAAGTGCACTGCTTCTTTCTCTGATTTCTGTTTTTTCCAGAAATAGTAAATGCTGTGTCTCCTCTTAGAGCTTACTGCTTCAGGGGATTTTTTGTGAACAAAGTAGAAAACCTCTTAATTATACAACATGAGGGGAAAAATTAATTCATAAGGAATGTCTTTGTATATTTGATAATCATTTTTTTGGAATTTTTTTGTCATGGAAGAAAATCTTTCATCTTAGCGTATAAGTTCTGTCAAAAATTTTATCTTCATTGCCCTAGTAAGCATGTGGAATTTAGATATATCTTCCATCCTTCTGCCTTGTGCCTCATAAACTTAAGATCAGACAATTGCACCAAGCAGCTCTTTGCAATGATCCTGAAAGCACCTGTGCCCCAGGTGCAAGGGGCAGCTGCAGCAGTTGGGTTAGTACTGCTGTGTCACTGCTTCACTTCTCTGGCCTCCTGTTGAAAACTTGCACACCTGTGTGTCTGCTCACAGGGGGCCTTAAGTATGTCTTACCCTTTAGACAAGGAACTTTTTAATCACTTTTTTTGCTACATGCTTGCTTCTGATAGCTCACAGCTCTGATGTCTTAGGGTATTGCTCAAAATAGTGATAATTGAGTTATTTACCTGCTTCAACAAAATACAAGCTGTGCTGAAAAATATTTTAGTAGCTTAAAAGACAGTATAAATACAATCTTGGGTGGTTTTTTGTTGTTTTTTTTAATCCATGTGAAGGATGGTGGAAAGGGATGAAGCAGTTTTTCCCAACCAAATCAGCAGAACATGAAGAAACTCCTGTACGCTACAGCAGCAGTGAAATCAGTCACCTAAGACAAAGAGAAGTCCCAACAATGTTGCAAACAGAGTCTGCAGGTATGTTTTGGGCCATCTTTTATATATATTTATTATAGATATAGATATGCCAAAAGATGTTAGGAATCTGGCTACATTTAGTTATTTCCTGGTTTTGGGGGGGAACAGAGGAGAAATGAATAGCTCTGTGGGTAAGCATATCTCTTAAAATGCAGGCTTTTTCGTGTCTGTTCTCTCATTTCATGTGCTATAGATAGACACTTGCCCAAGTTAATGCAGTAACTGAAAGGTTCTTTAGTTGTTTTTAAACCTCATAAAGGGGTAAAGAATTCTTTTGGTCATATTTTCATGCACTGGAAATAATTTCATCACAATATTTTTGTGCACAAATCTGAAATGTGGCACTTGATTCTCTCCCCTTACTATATGGGTTAAATCATACTTGTAATCTGGAAAAGGAGGGTTTATGGATAGTGGCAGATTCCCTTTCCCTGGTGACCCAGGCATGGGAGGAGGATGGCTGGCTGTGCCTTTGGTTCTGTGCTTACCTGCTGATGGCAGAATTAGGCAGATGTGCAGGAATTACAGCTTCACTTCAGGCAGGATTACTTTTCTCCTTTTGGTTGCTTGTCTGTTTTTACTCAGCTAAGCAGGCTTTTCACCTCCAGCTTTTGTAGCTCAGGTTATCTCTTGAGCTCAAACATCTCAGACTACATGCAGGCTTTCCCCCT
>VXBN01005172.1:143630-156098 GCA_013397395.1 Sinosuthora webbiana | reverse complement strand
CTGGAAAAGGAGGGTTTATGGATAGAGGCAGATTCCCTTTCCCTGGTGACCCAGGCATGGGAGGAGGATGGCTGTGCCTTTGGTTCTGTGCTTACCTTCTGATGGCAGAATTCGGCAGATGTGGAGGAATTACAGCTTCACTTCAGGCAGGATTACTTTCCTCCTTTTGGCTGCTTGTCTGTTTGTACCCAGCTAGGCAGGCTTTTCACCTCCAGCTTTTGTAACTCAGATTCTCTCTTGAGCTCAAACATCTCAGACTACATGCAGGCTTTCCCTCTCAATTGACAAACCCTCCATCCCAAGGACTACTTTTCATCCAGACCCAGGCAGAATAATTTTATTGAAATCTAATTTAATGAGAAGAAAATTTCAGTAAGCTTCATTTTCAGGCAGATTGGCAGCATGGAAAGTTGCAGTTCCCCTGGGAAGTAATATAAACCTGAGAAGTGGGGATGTTTCAGCTATTTCCCTATTGGGTGGAAAGGAATCCTGTTCCAAAGCGATTGGCACTGATGGACAGAGATGGACCACTGGTTTGATGTAGGGTAGCAGTGATCTCTGGGGGACTACTGCCAGTTGTATTTAATGTGATGCTGCTGTAAAACAACCCATTAAGTGTGTTTATGTTTTGTTTTGTTGGGGCTTGCAACACAGAATATGCTCAGCCCCTGGTAGGAGGAATTGTGGGCACGCTTCACCAGAGATCAACCTTCAAACCAGAGGAAGGAAAAGAAGCCAGCTACGCTGACTTGGACCCTTACAACTCCCCCATCCAAGAAGTTTACCACGCCTATGCCGAGCCACTGCCTGTCACCGGACCCGAGTACGCCACTCCCATCATCATGGACATGTCCAGCCATCCCAGCACGCCTCTTGGTGCTCCTTCCATTTCCACCTTCAAAGCTGCAGGGAATCAAGCCCCTCCACTGGTTGGAACGTGCAATAAGCTGTTATCCAGGACAGACAGTGCATCCTCAGCACAGGCACTGTACGATATACCAAAGGGGCAGCCGGGGCCGGCCAGTGCCGACCAGCTCGTGTACCAGGTGCCACAGAGCGTGGCCCATCCCACTGTGAGCAAGGATGAACAAAGTTAGCTCATGGGTAAGGTAGAATGATGGCTTGTTTCTAAAAGCCAGTTCCATAAAGCTCACAGTTTTCACTTTTTTAATTCCATTGTTTTGGTACTGATAGTCTTAAATAATACAACGTTGAACCAAAAGATGTGGTATGGGAGGTCTGGGAAAACAGTAATTCTGCTTTTCCTTAAGCTGTCTGTACAATTAACAGCTTGTCTCCTGCAAAACCATGGACTTTATTACTACTGTACAATTGTCTGTCAGACATGAGAGAAGAACTCTTCATGATTAGCTCCAGTAATTCATAGATGTGAGTGGTAAATTGGGAGAAACAGTTTAAATACAAAAGCCAGTTATTTCTTCCTAATGGTACTATTTCTTGGGGGAAAAAAACCCCACCTCAATACCCAAAGCTCTTAATTTCTGTGCAAGCACTACAGCTTCTAAAATTCCTCTTTTCCTTGTAAAATGTCTGCACAACTTTGGACTTAACAAGCTACCATCAGGACTGATGGCAAAAATCCCTTTAGCTTCATGGCATAAAATAGTTCTGATTCTGAATAACATTCAGCTTTTGTTAACAGAATTGGGAATTTTAAGCTGTGTGTTCCTCAGAAGGTTCCTGCCTTTTTGGTTAGTTAGCCTTCCAAAACTAGAAGCTGCTGTCTGTACAATCTCTTTTCTGCCTCTTCTCCTTACACCACTCAGTCTTGTTCCTTCCTAGGGATCCAGGAGGCACAGATTGACACAAGCAAACTACCTGGGAACTTCTTTTACGTTTTTCCCCTATGCTGTGAGGGCCACTTGAATAGCACCTGCCTCCAAGTCAGGCTTTCCTGATGCTCAGTGCAAGAAGCGTCCAGGTCTTGGAGGTGACTTGAATTGAGAAAGGCCCTGCCCTGCCCTCCCCCAGAGTGTCCATTATTCTGTGTTCAGGTGTGAGCTTATACAAAAAAAGATCTGTACATACTTTTGTGAGTTTTGTGAGCTTAAGGAAGCACACAAATGTTCTAATGGTGCACAGTTTGTGTTAGACATGCATTTAGCACATATGGTACGTTTTAGCACAACTGCCAAATTTAGCCTGAGGGCTTTTTTTATGGTTGTTCTTATTAGAAGCATGAAAGATTTCAAAACCTTTGCAAAAAAAACAGTACTATTCCAAAGAGTGTCCATTTCAGATGTATTTATTGGAATTTGTATCCTTTGAATGTTCCAGTGTTCTGTACTATGAAAACATTGCAGTTGGTCATTTACTGAGGTAATGTAAACTCATTTTAGCTAGGTAATCACAAAATGAAAACAGTCTGAATGGCATATTTGCCTTTTTTTTTTCTTGTTAAAAAAAAAGCACAGCTTTCTTACCTAAGTAGGAGAAAACCCCACTATAAAAATGCTGTATTTTTATTCTAACAGCACTATTGGAAGGATGCTGAATCAATTTGTAGATTTGGGACCCCCTGGCTACACAGTAGCCCAGTTTTATGGACTTCAGGGGTTACTGTTTGTTTGTGATGCAATTCAAAGCCTTGTTTACTGCCCAGGTCCTTAAATGCCGTGGACAGACAATGTCTGAGTGCAAACTGCAGTGCTGTTCAAGGGGCTGCCACCCTGCCTTAATACCAGTACAGTGTCCTCACTTACCACTTCAAAATCTGTTTGCAGAGGGGCTGTATATAAACTCTGGAGTCAAAAATCACTTGTGGCCTGTTCAGCATCTAAAATATGATACTGTGTAGAATCATAGAATGGCTGGCGTTGGAAGGGACCCTAAAGATCATCCACTTCTAATCCCCTGCCATGAGCAGGGACACCTTCCACTAGATCAGGTTGCTCAGAGCTCCATTAAAGCTGGCCTTGAACACTTCCAGGGATTGGGTATCCATAATTTCTTTGAGCAATCTCTTCCAGTGTCTCACAGTAAAGAATTTCTTCCTAATCTGTAATCTAAGCTTCCCCTCTTTCAGTCTGTACCCATTTCCCCTTGTCCTGTCACTGCAGTTCCTGACAAGGAGTCCCTCTCCGGCCTCCCTAGGGGATCCTTCCCTGAAGGTTGTAATGAGGTTTCCACACAACCTCCTCTTCTCCAGGCTGAACAGCCCCAACCTTCTCAGCCTGTCTCCATAGGGAGGTGCTCCTGTCCTCTTACAGACCTTGTGACCTCCTCTGGACTTGCTCCAACAGTTCTATGACCTTCTTATGTTGGGGGCACCAGAGCTTGGATGTAGCACTCCAGGTGGGGTCTCATCTGAGCAGAGGAGAATCCCTCACCCTTCTGATCCTGCTCCTTTTGATGCAGCCCAGGATCCCTTTGGTTTTTTGGGCTGTGAGACCACATTGCTGGCTCATGTTGAGTTTTTCATCAGCCATCACCCCCCAGTCCTTCTCTGCAGAGCTCTGCTCTGTCACTTCTCTGCCCAAGTCTGTGAGCCTGGGATTGCCCTGACCCAGGTGTAGGATAACACCTTGTTCAACCCCACAAAGTGCCAGGTCTCAGGGCTGTCCAGTCCCTCTGGATGGCATCCCTTCCCTCCAGCATGATGGCACCTCACAGCTTGGTGCTGGGGACAAACTCACTGAGGGTGTGCTTAGTCCCACTGTCCCTGTCACCAGCAAAGATGCTGAACGTTCTCTGTGCTACCTTAGAGCCCAGTTCTACAGTTTCTGATCATTAATTCTCATTTATTGAGAATGACATTTTTTAATTATTTGTTTTAGAGCTGGGTGTCTTAATCCTAAATGTGAATGTAAGGATGGTAAATAAGACCCATTTGTGAACAGCAAATTCCTGCCTGTGATTGTACTTTTGATGTTACTGATAAAAGTGCTCTGCAGTCTTTGTAGTTTTACTTCGACAGGTAAGTAACTGTTCTTAGCTATCAGCAGCAACTGTGACTGAAATTATCTGAGCTGATTTTATTTCAAGGAGTGGGAAGTTATTAGTTTCCTAAGATGTGACAATACAGCTACAGCCAAGTTAAGAATCATCTCCATTCTCAACCTGTACCAGTCTAGGCCTAGAAAAATTAATCAATCATAAAAATGAATGGATGTGTCCCAAGTTCAGTATAAATAACACACCTGGATTTAATTTTTACTGCAGACCAGGAATGGTAGAACTGTGGCTAGTTGAAGGCTAAGGTTGTGTAAGAATTAAGCAGTTTCTCTACAGTGGGTTATTTTTTAAGCAGACATAATGCAACTTCATTATCTGAGGAGAATGAGTTGTTAAAGAAATGGATGGTTTTAAAATATAAGCCCATTTTTGGAAGGAATTTGGTCCCAGGCTTTGCTCCTGCTTCAGACTTTGGACATATTATCTGCTAGGGCTAAGATACATTTGAACATGTAGCAGTTGGGTTTAATTGCATGACACACTAAGACTAGAATTTGCCTGTGTACAATAAAGCAAAGGTACATTTCATGGGTCTCTCTTATATATGAAGACATGTATATAAAATGTATTTCAATCTTGTTTGGCTTGAGTATTCTCCCAGAATGTATGTTCTTACCTCAGCATGTATTGTAGTTGCTCAGTATTTGTATATGTTGCTAGGACTTAGACTGTATAAATAGTGAGGGGGTTTTATATGTTAAAAAGTATTTTAAATAAATTGTACATACATATTACTCAGTATGTTTGCAGTTAACATCTACCTTGCATCTAATTCATCTGCAGTCTGGAAATGCCAGGGAATTATGAATTCCAGAGGGTCATGCCCAGTCTCCAAGAGTTTCCTGGCAGCAGGTGGGTCCCTGTCCCCAGTCAGCACAATCCCTCTGCCCTGCTGGACAAGCTGCTGGTTCAGTCTTCAGTTAGACCATGGCTGTTGCCAGTCACTGGGCAAAGCTGATGCTGCTTGTGCTTTTTTCTCTTCTTCATATGAATTCCAGCACTGCAGTGCCTCACACAAAGAACTCAGTCACAATTATTCTTTTATGAGTAAATGTAGTGTGAGTTCACAGTGCCTTGTTGCAAGCTGGAAGAAACTCCTGTTGCACTTCAAATGTCTCTTAAAACATCAAAGAAATGCACACAATTAAAACAAGTGATGCTGACCTGGGAGGAGATGAGCACGAAGGAATTCTACTACACATGATAGTCCAGTGTCAGCTTTTATGAGTTGTCTGTTCCTTAGGTAAGAATTAAAACAATTGTTGATCATGTAATCAAATGTAGTGTGGCTTAACTTTGAGAGATGCACAGCTATCACTTCTATGAAACCACATGATCAGTAACCAAATTCTGATCTAAAGAGGGATAAAGGACTTGAAACTGGTGTCAGTTTTCTGCATAACCAGAAGCTCAGAGCGAGGCTGTCTCTGGTGCCATGAAAAAGGAAAGGAAACAGTTTTTCTGCACATGCTGTGACAGTATTGCATGGGAACTGGATGAGACTCCTACTTGCATTCATGTTTAAATATCAGAAGATTGAACAGCTTTTAAGTGTCCTGTCTGAAAGCTGACCTGAACTAGAGCGAGCACACCCCCACAACTGTGTGATCAAATTACAGCACAATCAGAGTCTCCCTGAAACCAAACTCAAATAATGATGTTTTACCTTTTTTTACCTTTGTACATGGCTTGATGCAAGACAGAGTCCAGACTGGTCAGGATGCAGCTGAAGGAGAAGGTGAATGCTGCAGGTCAGGTTGCACACTAATACATAAAAGTTATTTATAGCTATGAAGTCTTACATAATTCTCTAAGTGCCTGCAGATCACTTGCCTTGCTCCTGAACATGCTGCAGCTTCGTAAGATTTCAGCTCTCCACAACCAGCTTGTGGCAGCAACAGACTGAGTGCCAGAATCTGCCAGAAATTCTGCTCAGGAAGGCTGTTTCATTCTGGATTGTGCCAGTACATAAAGCTTTCTGAAATAAGGCACATACGTTGAGTTTTATTAGTTAAAAGAAAAAAAAGGATCAATGCTGTATGTATAAGGAACCTGATCCCTGTCTAAACCAGCTGATACAAAGGCATGGATGATTAAAATATTTTCTTTCAGAGATCACAGAAATAGGTCTGTCTCAAGCCCTTCTACACCTCTCCTTTATAACCTCTCAAAAGTAGATTCAAAGATACAGTCTGTACTGCTGTACCTTCAGTAATTGTGATTTTTTCCCCCCCTCCATCAAAAGTGACACAATGCCCAGCTGTGAATGTGGGATAAGAAGGGACTGGATCATTCAATAAAGTCACCTGCAATTGAGCAGCTACCTCTCTGCTGAAGGAATATCCAAGATTAGAATCTTGTTTCTGATAAGGAGGCGCTTACAAGTATTGAGAAGTTCCTCATGTCTTGCTCATCTTCTGGGGTGGGGCAAGATTTGTGGTCTTCCTCATCCTTCAGCATAATGAATACACTTACCTAAAAGACCTAAGCTAGGACTGATTTTTCATGTGTTGAAGAAATTCTAAATCCTCTCTTGTGCATGTATAACCTCTTTGTACTCTTGCTATACTTGCTTCACTGAAGCCTGCTCACTAAGAAATACCTGCTATTTTTTTTTCCTAAAGTGAGGAGTTTTGCCAGCTTTCTGATGACCAAAACACCGAATGCTTGCATAGGGGAGCATTTTTTTTTCCAGCTCAGCTGGCTGCACTGCTGCCAATTAATCTATAGGAAGAGAAATACAAGCTCCTGTCTTTCGTCTTGTGCATGTTCTCCAAAATACCCAACCAGCTAGAGCAGAATTGGAAGGTTCATAGAGGAATTCTCTCTGCTGTTCTGAAGTGGGAAGCACTCAGGTGGGTTTCCTTCACTTGGCCATCTGTTTTTGAGGTTTTTTGATAAAAAGACAGCCTGAAGACTGTGCTTTTTCAAGTTTGGCTCATAGACAATACAGAAAGCATCAATTCCTTCATGATAGGATAACAAAAAGGATTTGTCAAGACTTAATCACCATCAATGCCAGCAAAGCACAGAAGCGCAGCCTCTGCCAAGACTTTGTGTGAATCTGCTAAGGAAGGAAGGCAGGTGGAGGCAGGAGAGACAAAAAGAAATTTCCGTAGCCATTATTAGGAGCAGGTGAGGAATGGCTACAAAAAAGAGCAGATGGGATGTTGAATGTGTGTTTTGTAGTTTAGGATCAAAAGGCAGACAAATTCCACACATTATCTATAAGAAGCAATAAAGAAATTAATTAAGAGCTTGATGCAAATAGACAAAGCCAGTGATGTTTTGTGCTCCTTCATATTTCAAAGGGACTGAAACCAGCCTTACTTTAAAAGTCATCTCTGCTCTATCACAGTAAACTCAGTTTAAATGGAAAGATGAAAAATGGACAAACATCGCCGGAAAACTTGGTACAGGTAAAAGAGTTTGAAACCAGTGTGAAGTGTTATAAAAAATACACTAAAAGGAAACTGACCAGAAAAAAATAAGAACAAAGGTCTTTTACAAATTACCTACAGGTCAAATTCTACCATTCAGGCTAAGGGAGAGCTGACACCAACACCACAGGAACATGTGGGGTTTATGATGTCTTTCTTTGTATTGCCTTAACTGCAATTCTCTCCTCTTTATGTTGTTCCATGTTCTTTTGAAAATTGAGAAATCTTTCTCTTCAAGGGCTTACTGTAAGTTGAGGTCCAGGGAAATCCATCTCAAAGCTCCACCCCACAGAAGATCCCCTCACAAAGCTACGGAGTTTGCATGGGAACTGAATCAGGAATGTTTAATTCACATTCACTGCAGTCTAATAGGTAGCAGTACCTTCAACAGGAGCTCATCCAGACATGGAGACAGCACCTGTCCTGAACTGGTTTGTGATGTTCAATCTCCTGACACAGCAGTGAAAACTCCTGATGCACAGGAATCTTGTTGAACACAAAACAACGTTCAGTGTCAGAAATAACAGCTTTGTAAAATACAGACAAAAGTGTTAACTTACTTGTGTATGTAAAACACCTATGATGGAATATATTTGGAATTCATTCAGGATTGCATTTGCAGAACAAAAATTAGAGTATTCTCCAGATGCCGAGACAAAATACTTAAACAAGCCTCTCATTTTCTCCTTTTTTCTTCAGGTTTTACAATAACAATTTGTTGTGACAGGTAGAAGAATTGTAAAATAAATGCCTCATTAATCAGGCCTGCTCTATTAAATTAATAGCTAGCCTGTCATCTCTTCTAGTGTAGTTAAGCAATTAGCAAGTTCCCATGCGAAAACAATCTTGATATGAAAGGTTCCTTAACACAACAACCTATTCTTGTGTTGAAAAGTAAGTTCATCTGTGTAAACAATGTGATCTGTTCCATGAGAACCCATAAAAGAAAAATGTAAACAACCTGAATCTTAGCCCGTACACACAAATCACCTTCTGACCAAAAAATGAAGTAGTAAGAAAACCACCAGCAACAGGTGCTGCACATGAGGTCTGTGAAAACTGTATAAGTTATGTGAATGGGCTTTTCCTGCATGAAGAAAATGGACAATATTATTAGTACAATAACAATTTTAGAACAAAAATGACAAAACAGAGAAGAACCCCAAAATCCCAAAGCTCCTAAGCCGTCTGTATTAAAGGTAATTTTGTCCAATGTTACTTCAACAGTTACCTTTGTTTCTCAAAATTCAGTACTTTGATGTGGAGGAAAAAGACCCAACATCCTAATAAAATTCCAGTTCCTAAGAGCAGATCATAAACAATGGTATATCCATTATGTTTTCTCAGCAAAATACAAATAATTTATGCTTCTATGCATATTGTACAGCATTTTTCCCAACACAGTAGGGGAAGATGAAACCATAGTCACAAAGTACTGGTCTCTGCATAAGGCAAACAAAAATGAATGCTGATTATTAAACCAAATGTCTCTTATGAAACCAGACTTCCACTGGCAGCATTCTCACTCCAAACAGTGGCAGATGATAAATTTGTCAGCATCAAAAGAATGAAATAATTACTGATTATTTCAAAAGTTTTAATTTATTTGGGTCTGTATCAGATTTTAAACTCACAGGATAATGAGACAGTTACATGATATCCAGTTCTAGTACAGCTGCTTCAAGAATGGGTCCCTAAGTGATCCACTTCATCCTAGCTGAATCCTCCATAAATGGGACAGTTTAAAAACTCTCTCTAGTGACAAATTGCTTTGTTGGTACAGCAGAGAGGGTTACAAGGAAGCTGCTTTCCCATGGGAACAATATTACACTTCAGGGTTTGATTTTATTTTTTTTTTTTGAAATAACTAGTTATGAAACTTCGCATTTTTTCAGGATCTTGGATGCAGAACGTCTCAGAGCCACCAGACTGACACCGAACCATTCCAAGGAGCTGTATATACAATTTTACACTGTTTTTTTCCCGCATTCATTTTGCATGGTAAGATATATCTGAAAAATTCACTATTTTCAAGTTCAGCAGTTCAAATATTTTCAGATCTTCATTCACAAATTCATGTGAAAAACGTCCTTACCTGGCAATGTGTCTTCAGACTTAACCTCAGATGCTTTCCATGTCTCCTAACCATGAAGCTGCATCTAGAACCAAGCAGAAAATTAACTTTTAAAAAAAAGTTATTTTTCCTTAACTGATCCTTTCTCTACAAACACATGCACAAAGAATGCATACACAATACTTGTTTACAAGTTCACAGTAAATATTACTACATATAATTAGCTATATGTAGTTAGATAACATATGGAGTTCCAATTCTAGATAGCATTACTAAGTTTTGCAATATGAAACCAAACTCTTATTCTTACATAACCAGAGGAAAAATAGCATGTGAAGTCCTATTTTTTTCTGTACAACCAATTATAAAAAATGCCACAGTTTTAATCAGCTTTTCTCTAGTACACCTGCACTGAAGTTTATTTCCTCACAGCATTTACAATTCCATGGAAACAAGTGGATTTTGTTACCAGCTACTTGGAGGTTAATTAGTAAAGTAAAACTGTGACTGTATAAACTAAATATGCAATGGCAAATAGTTTTTGACCCCACTGAGTCAAAAATTGAATTCTGAATGTGGGTTATTGCCGTTTAAAAAAGAAAAATAATTTTTTTTGTTTTCATATCAAATAAGTTCAGCTCAGAACATAATTATACAAAAAATACACTTTATATTATGAAGAGAAATTATTTTACATTTTTTCAGTAACATAACTATTTTCAGATAAAAACTGTCTTCAGGAGGCCTCAAAATAACCACACCAGAGACTTTCTACCCTTCTTCTAGAGAAGGAGAAAGTACTAATGCCTGGAAAATGTCAGCATCAATCCAGTGTTTGCCTCACAGGCCCTTAACTCATCAGTGAGGATCCCATATTAGGTAGGGACAACTCAGTTCTGGTATGAGCCTGAAACTTTAAAATTATACTACTCCCCCACAGAAAAAGAATATATTTTGCTCCAGAGCTCAGCATTATCAAATTGAAGTAATTATGGAAAATCTTTCAGCTGAGAACACTTAAAATTACACCTGTCACATTCATACTTCCATTTACTTCCGTGACATGATCACTGTCACCTGTTAGGTTTGTGTGGGAAGTGCTGACAGAAAAAGTAAGTTTCAGGGCAAATCCCAAGTTACAAAACTTAGCCTATTCACTTACACTGTGCGTGACATTCCATTCCAATCAAAACAACACAAAAGCAAAGAAATACAAAAATGCCCAACAGGCTTGTGCTCTGCCTTCTCATTTTCTCACCTCCCTTTGAAAAGCAACTCTTGACCTTGTTAGTTAAGACTTGGCTTTCCACTGGTTGCCTGAGGTGAAGTTACGAAGTTAGAAATCTGAATGATAAACTCCTCAAGCTACAGCCGAAAACCCATTGACACAATTACAGTTTATGCATATGTTAAGCAGTTCTTGTATTTAATTCATTTCATCAGTAACAAGAACACGCAGAGATAAAATCTTATCCATAGCTTTTCTTTTCTTAGCTCGTCAACTTCATCCAGGATCAGTTTTTATTAACTGCACAGCCAGAAATGACGGTGCATGAGGAAGGCCTGCTCAAAGGCTTTCCACGATCATTGCTGGGCCTCACGTCAACAAGTTTAAAAGACAGAAATCTGACTGTAAGCACTTGTGTAAGGTGTAGATGATGGCTCAGTGATTATTCTTTTATTAGTTTTAGTGGTTCTAATTTCAATGTCCCACACTGGGATGGCACCACACAGGCCAGCAAAAGCCAGCCCATACAGGGGCTGTCATCAAATTACACAACTTGGGAGCACACCCTGCCACCCACCAGGATGATGTGGGTGGCAGTGCATTTCCTGGGAGCATATCCTTGGCACCCAGCATTGCATCCCTCCTTCCACCCAGTGCTGGGGACATGGCCCCACCGTGACAGATTTCCCAGCCCAGCTTCTGTGGGGAGGGGGGTTATTAACTGCAGATGTTACAATTGTCCTGAGGCTGGTGTGAAGCCTCCCTTTGCACTGTCAAGTAAGTGCCACATCTCACCTCAGAGGCAGCACAGTGCCTCCACACTCTCTCCCCACTAATTAACTGGTTATGGCAGCCTGTGCTATGGGCAGGTACTACTTCCTTTCTTTTTTCTCTTAACCATTCCAGTTTCTTGGACACGTTTTGTTATCCAGTGTTTTCAGGTTCATTGTCACTAATTATACAGCCCAGAGATAGCCCAGGGATTCATATACCTTATCTAAGAAATCTCAAGGCCTTTTAACCTAATCTCAAACCCTGAATCCTCCAGTATTATAACTGGTAATGCAACAGTCTTCATTACAGACAGGAACTGCCATAGGGAAAAAAGCAAAAAACTTTGGGCAGCTGGGTTTGACACAGTAGAAAACCTCATTTTCTTCAGAAGCTTTTTTAATTGTTTTGGTCTGAGAGGGATAATTTTAGGCGCTTTACTGCAAAGTGACAATAGCTGCAATAGCATAGGAGTATAACCAAAAGGCCTCTTTTCATCTTATTTCATGCTGGTTTTGTTCACAGAGTACATAGTACACACTCAGTAAATACTAGGTATTTTTGGTTAGAGCTTTCTGAAATAAAAGCTTTCCAGGGTATGAGCTATTTTCACAGAATCACAAGGTTGGAAAAGACCTTTGAGATCATCAAGTCTAACACCTCCTCATCAACTAAACCATGGCACCAAGTGCCACATCCAATCTTTTTTTAAACTCCTCCAGGGATGGTGACTCCACCACCTCCCTGGGCAGACAATTCCAGTGCTCAGTCATTTCTTTCAGTGAAGAATTTTTTCCTGATGTCAAGCCTAAATTTCCCTTGGCACAGCTTAAGACTATGTCCTCTCATTCTGTCAGTTGCTGCCTGGAGAAAGAGACCAACCCCACCTGGCTGCAGCCACCTTTCAGGGTGTTGTAGGGAGTGATAAGGTCACCCCTGAGTCTCCTTTTCTCCAGGCTAAACAACCCCAGCTCCCTCAG
>VXBN01005172.1:0-142894 GCA_013397395.1 Sinosuthora webbiana | reverse complement strand
CATGACCTACCCCTCCTAAACCTGTGCTGGCCAGGCCTGAGACCCTGGCCATCCTCTAAGTGCTGTGTGATGATGGCACTCAAGATGATCTGTTCCATAATCTTGCTGGGCACTGAGGTCAGGCTGACAGACCTGGAGTTTCCCAGATCCTCCTTCTGGCCCTTCTTGTGGATGGGTGTTACACTGGCCAGCTTCCAGTCATCTGGAACCTCACCAGGGAGCCAGGACTAACTGTAAATCATGGAGAGTGGCTTTGCAAGCTCATCTGCCAGCTCCCTCATCACCCTGGGATGGATCCCATCTGGGCCCATAGATTTATGAACATTAAGCAGCTCAGCAGTTCTCTGACTCCTGGATAACTGGGGGACCGTTCTGCTCACTGACAACATCTACAAACCCAGGAGGACAGCTGTCCTGAGGACAACCTGTCTTTCTGTTGAAAACTGAGGCAAAGAAGGTGTTAAGTACCTCTGCCTTTTCCTCATCTTTAGTTAATAAATTCCCTTCTGCATCTAATAGGGAATAGAGGCTGCCCTTGCCCTTGCCTTCCTTTTGTCATTAATGTATTCATAAAAATATTTTTATTGGCCTTCATAGAAATGGCCAGATTGAGTTCTAATGGGGATTTTGCCTCTCTAATATTTTTCCTACATGACCTAGCAACTCTCTTAAGCATTTCCTGAGATACCTGACCCTCCTTCCAAAGGTGGTACACCATCTTTTTTTTCTTTTTTTTCCTTAGTTCCTTCAAAAGCTCCTTGCCCATCCAGGCTGGTTGTTTTCCTCATTGGCCAATCTTTTGGCACATAGGGACAGTTTGCTTTTGTGCCTTCAAGATCTCTGTTTTGAAGCACTCCCATCCTTCCTGGACCCCTTTATTTTTAAGGACTGCATCCCAAGGAACTCTCCAAATAAGTCTCTTGAATAGACCAAAGTCTTCCCTCTGGAAGTCCAGTGTGAAAGTTTTGCTGATGCCCCTCCTTGTTTCACCAAATATTGAGATGTCTATAATTTCATGATCACTGTGCCCCAATCATCCTCCAACCACTACATCTCCCACCAGCCCATCTCTGTTTGCAAACAGCAGGTCTAACACAGTCCCTCCCCTGGTGGGCTCACTCACCAGCTGTGACAAAAAGTTGTCCTCCACACATTCTAAGAATCTCCTGGGCTGTCTCTTCTCTGCTGTGTTGAGTTTCCAGCAGGTATTGGGGAGGTTAAAGTCACCTACAAGAACAAGGGCTGGTGATCTCCAGCTGCTTGTAGAATAAGTTATCCATCTCTTCATCCTGGTTAGGTGTTCTATAACAGACACCCACCAGGATGTCAGCCTTGTTGGCTTTCCCCCTGATTCTTACCCATAGGCACTCACCTTATCATCACTAATCTCAATTCCATGGTGCTGAGAACACAGAGCCACCCCTCCACCTCTTCCCCCTCTCCTGTCTCTTCTGGAGAGCTTGTAGCCATTGAGTGCACCACTCCAGCCATGTGAGTCATCCCACCACGTTTCCATGATGGTGACTACATCACAGCTTTCCTACTGTACCATGGCCTCAGCTCTTCTTGTTTGTTACCCATGCTGTGTGCATTGGTGTTCATGCACCTCAGCTGGGCTGCTGATTTCACACCTGACTCTGGCTTACCACCCTTGGGCTGGTTTCTGGAGAGCCCAGCTGCATCCCTTTCCCCCTTCAAACCTAGTTTAAAGCCCTCTCAATCAGCCCCACCATTCATGGTCTAGAATCCCTTTGCCCTTGATAGACAGATGGAGTCCATCTGGCTCCAGCAGGCCAGGTGCCATAAAAATTGCCCCATGATCAATAAACCCAAAATTCTGCCCACGGCACCAGCCCTTGAGCCACTTGTTGATAATGTGGGTTCTCCTGTTCCTTTCCCCATTTGTCCCTGCCACCAAAGGGACTGAGCAGGACACCACCTGTGCTCCTGCCCCATCAACCACTTGGCCCAGTGCCCTGAAGTCCCTTTTCATTGCCCTGACACTCCTCTTTTCAATCTCATCACTGCCAGCCTGCAGTACCAGCAGTGGGCAATAATCACGGGGCTGAATGAGCCCAGGGAGTGTCTCAGTGATATCCCATACCCGGGCCCCAGGGAGCAGCAGAGCTTTCTGTGGGATGGGTCTGGCTGACAGAAGGAGCCTCTGTTCCCCTCAGAAGGGAGTCACCCACCACAACTGCCCTTCTTTTCTTTTTAATGTCAGAGAGGGTGCTCTGTCTGACAGCTGAAGTGTAATTGGGAGGCTCACTGGGCAGATCAGTTTCTTTTGCATCATCTGGCTGACCCTCTGGGTCCAGGGCCTCACACCTATTCTGAAGTGGCACCTGGGTAGGTGATGGGGGGTTGGGAGGAATTTTTATTATTACCTCCCCGAGTAGGGACCCCTTTCCACTCCCCTTCATCTACTAGGCCTACTCCTTCTGCCTGATGGTAAGAGACAGGGGGGTCCTCTGACTCCTGGTGGGCTTCTCTCAGGGATGGAAGGGTGAAACTCCACCAGCCTATTTCCCTTTTACTTTCCCAAATACTCCTTAGTCTTTCTACTTCTCCTTAAGCTTTTTTGTTCATTCATGAATGTGAGCAAAAGCAAATCAAGCCCCACTTTTCCCCTGCCTGGCTTTCATAACCCAAGGAAAAAGCAGGACCCAAAGAGAACAAAAAATGCTCCACAATCCCTCTTTCAGAAACAAGAGACCACCAAATTGAAGGCAGCTGCCCAAGGCACTCCCAGCTCATAACAAAATTACTCTTGGAATTGTAGGGAATAATGCAATTACAGAGAATCCAGTCAAAACACCTTAGCTCAAAACCTATGCACTGTACTTCAGACTGTACTGAAAACCAAGAAACTTTTACTTGGCTGCTGCTCAAAATTGTATGGGCTTTCCAGATCCCAGGTCAGGATATACCATTATCTTGAGCAGCTCAGCCAAATTTCTTTGCCTCCACACCCAGGACCAGCAACAATACTTCTTTCCCTTCTGCTGCTCCCCTCATTTTGTGATTACAAGTTTTTCTCAAATCAGCTGTTTCAAACCTACTGCTCCCAGAGAGGCTTGACAGCACCTTCTTATGTGACAAAAGCAAATACTCTCTCCTCTTTTAGATCTAGCTCAAATCCAAATTGCTCTTCAACCTCTCTTTATATTGTCAAAGCTTCCAAAGCCCTCCCTTCCCTGAACTGTCATCTCTGGCTTTACTCTTGCATGAGTTTCATTTCTCAGAGGAAGGAGAGGAAGCTTTTACACTCTAGTGCATGACAATAACAAACAACATCCAAACACTAATATCAATACTCTGCATGTAACACAGCTGTTAATATAAAATAGATGCAGCATATAAGTAATTTTTCCAGATTCTATAGGTCATGCTAATCTATTTCACATGAAGGATCCATCCCTTTATTTTTAGATGAAAGCAAATGTCTGTGATTAGAAACAGAAAAACCGACAGAGGCAGACAAATACTGGCCCTATATTCATGGGACTGTAAAGCCTGAAAAAGGCTTGGAAAAATTCTCTAACTGAAGGGCTACTGAAATATCCTGTAACACCTGATTAATTTTTACGTCTCTCTTTCTAGATATAGGGTTATATCCATTAATGAAATTTAATCCTAAAAGGAGCTGGCAACCAAAACCACGACAACAGTTTTGACATTAAAATATAAATGTCCTCTACACCTCCCTATAATTTAGAAATTAGATTTAAATTGCAGGTAAGTTTTTCATAATGATGGAATCTTGTCCCCTCCAGATATTTTTGCCATTGTTAAAAACAAAGAACCCCAGCATTTGCTCCCACATGTAACTGCCATATTCAAAATCATAAACAAACCCCAGAAACATATATCCCATTTGACTTATCTATTTTAGAACATTTTTACCTAACCCTCAACATTACCATATAAATTTAGATTACATCTGTTAATAGGAATCCTTTGTCTAGTTTTCCATTTACTAAATATCCACTCACCCCCCTCCCCCCCAAAAAAATTTTGAATAAATAATGACCTCCTTTATTCATCTGTTCTAGGTAAATATGGGGGGGGGATTCACTTTCCGGTGGTGTCAGCATCTCTGCCATCATTCATTTCAGTTCACCAAACCTAAACCTCACTTCTGACATGCATCTTTCTTTTGTTGAGGGTGAAGGAAATTGCAAAATTTTATTTAGCTCAAAGGGACTGGAAATGCAGCAATGATGTAAGATGGGGCTTTAAGTAGCTGTAACAAAGGAACCAACAATTTAATAATTTTGATATTTCAAGATACTTTTAATAATGGCAGTTAGTCAGTTAGTCTTTTATGGCTTAGTGTTGTAGCCCTCGCGGTGGAGCCGTTGACTTAAGACTTTTCAGGTACAGCTCAATGTCATTCAGCAATCATAAACCCAGACATTTTAGCTCTGAGTTGTCAAGTCTACATAAGTCAGTCTCTCTGAGAAAAGAACCCATCCATTATTGGTGAAAGTATGTTTGATAGATAAACTAATTAAAATCCTATTTTGGAAAGTTTTACCAAGGCACTTTTTAAAATTTTTCCTCTTTACTCAAGATGCATAATCTTAATTCATAAAATCAGATGTCCAAGGCCAAAGCAGCACTCTGCCAAAGACACAGTACCGGTCATAACACTCCAGGTATTCTGAAAGCAATTTGTAACTCAGGAAAAGTGCAACATTTCTGGTTGCTTCAAACCTCTGCCCTCCAAACCTTAGTGTTACTTTCCCTGATCCAACTGACCTAATGATCTCCTAATAGCCAGGATAAATTAATTCAAAATCCCACTGGATATTTGCTTGGACTTGTGCCACCTGCTGCTATCAGCAGCTGACAAAAGGGGACAATCCCCTAGGACCTGGCACAACGAGGAGAAGTTAATGATGGCTTTCACCATCTTCCTGTTAGGTCAGGTCAGTCCTTCAGCCCAGCCTTGCACTCCTGTTCCAGCCCTTGCATGAAGGCAGCAGCAGCATAGACAAATTCAACAACACATTTCATGTAGATAGAGAAGCATTCCCAGTGTGGGCACTTGGGAAACACACCTGCAAAGCTTTCTTGTGCTCTGGCACAGGGGTAGACCCACAGCATGGCTGCAGCACTGGCACAGAAGGCAGGGTGAGGAGGATGCTAACACTTATTTTCCACCCTTTTGAGCAAGGCAGATTCCATCTGCTGGGAGTCATTAATCAATCAACCTGCCATTCCCATTGCTCTCGTCTGGGCAGCACCATCCTGAACCAGACACTGCAGAGCTTCTCAGAGCTAACAACAGAAACAGCTGGAGCTGGAGCAGCAGCTTCCAAGGACACTGCTCAGAAGGTACCAGAAAGATGTATGGCATGTTTAGAGCTGTGATAAGATGAAAAATGAGATTCTGAGCATATAAACAAAGACAGACAACTTCAGGAAAAACAGAAGTCTTGTTTGAAGACAGGTCTTCTCTATAGAGGGGTTTGAAGACAATCTATATTTCAAGGGAAGAGGTTCCTGCAAAAACCTCTGGGAGATAATGGGCAAACAATACTTGCTGGGCTGTGTTTTCTAGATAACTTTTTTTTCCTGGTAGACACTGACTCACTGAAATACATAGTTCATTATTCAGTCTCCTTTTACTAACTTTTTAACCAGATACTTCATGAAAAAATGAAATCAGTGACAATTGCATGGTGACTTAACCACCCCTATTATTTCTTGAAAGTCAGTTTCTCAGACAATGAAAAAACAAAACAAAACAAAACAAAAAAACCCACAAAAACATAAACAAGAAATAGAAAGAGAAAATTAAAGAAGTTCCTATGGTCTGTTAGGGGCCAGAAAACATATGTTCAGATTTGTCAGGAAATCCCATCAGGGTTTTCCAGAGAGCTGCATGGGATTACATTTTCAAAAGGACTTAAAAGATTTAGGAGCATGTCCCACTGTTAAAAGTGATTTAAACTAATGACCTTAAGCATTGTTGAATGCACTGCTTCATGCTCTGTCTTGTCCAGCCCAGTGAGGGGTGGGATTCTTCCACAGCTCCTGACAGATCCAGGTGAAAGGGCTGAAATCCAGAAATCATGTTTCTGCAGCTTCAGGATGGAGGTGACTGGCCCTGAGCAGGAAGAGCAGAAGGGACAGGCACCTTTCCCAGGTCAGCACAGAGCATCGCTGGAGCAGGGCTGTCCTCCAGGCTGGGCTGAGAACTAGAGCAGCTCCCCTTCTGCTGCTCATGGCTCAGCTACAAAGCAGAACTTCAAGGAAACTGCACCTTCTGTGCTGCAAACCCTTTCAGCAGGGGCCATCTGTCACAGGTCACCAGATGCCCAGCCCCAGACACTCTCAAAGGCAGATGCGGGTGCCTTGATATCTCCACATCCCCTTCTCCTGCTCCAGTCTGTGATTTCCTTCTTGTTCTAGTGAGAAGGGTTTTTTGCAGAGAGGCGAGGCACACAAAATACATTTGAAAGGAATTGAAAGTGTTTTATTCCACTTGCACTTTTACAACAGAAAAACTATTTTAAAAAATTCACACCTACCATGGTATGCTTGACCTAAATTCTTCAGTGCTGCTCCTTCCTTTTGTGAGACTAGAAATAAGTCCTAAATGTGTAAAATTTTGAACATGAAACATGAACATTGATGAACCTATTCATGAGCTGCAGTGTATGCTTTAAATTAAGTTGGCAGATTTTCTGGTGCTTTGTTTTTTATTGACAATATATTACCATTCTGTGTCATGTAAGAATCTGTGAACTTTCACATGGAAGGGTGGAATAGGTAGCAGTGCAATTTTGGTCTAGTAGTTAAATTAGGTAGATGGTTCTGCTAAAATATTTTGCATTAAAGGAGCTTTTAATTTAGGATTTCTATTAAACCATAATTAAAAAAAAATATAAATCAGTGATTGGATGCCCTCCAGCTCTCAGGTGCTAGATAAATCCAATAAATTTGGTCTAAACAAACTCCAAACTCCTAATAATAGCCCTCTATTCAACCACAAATCAGGTGTCAAACTGGAGTGAATATACGGATGTAAACTGGTTGCTTTTTTCAGCATAGCTGAAGATGGTGGATAAAACTCAAGCCAAGCCATTCAGCACATGTACATGGCCCACAAGCAGATTTTAGCAGTAAGTTCTACCTGCTCAAGCTTTCTGTTGGATCAAGACCTCACTTTTTACCCATCCAGAGCTCCATTTCAGTTAAGAGAAATATTGTCTGAATTATGGGCTGAGTAAAAAATTAATATGGACCCTGACTTATGGCCAGACATTGGGACCATAATTTCTCTGCCATTGAGATTCTGATCTGCTGTGCTGTCTGCTGTTTGAAGCTCATCTCACTACAAACTTCCGAGGAAACAAATTTAGGCTCACAGGTACGTTAATGAGAATGGCACCTCAGGTAAGTTTGTTTTCAGATGATGGAATAGCCCTGCCCCTCAGTTTGCTTACATTCACCAAACCTGACACTGAAAATGGTCCAGAACTCAGGGGAAAGAGTGAAAGGTCTGGGCAACACCTTCTTTGTTCACTGCACACTTCTTTGTTCAGAAAGTCAGGTGAACCTTATTGCTTCTGAAAGTATGTTTTCTTCTTCCTGAGCTTCAAGTGGATGCCAGTTATGACAAAACCTGTCAGGGTTGCTGCTGTGCCAGAAACCAGGTAGGCAATTCCCAGGAATGGGTTACTTCCACCGCTCCACACCACAGTTGAAAGAATCACATGCTTCCTCCCCTTGAATTTGGTAACAGGGAAATCTGAAAGAAGGATGTTAAGATTTTGCTAACCAAATGTACACTATTTCCAGGAGAAGAGAAAGTAGTGGTTAAATGCTCAAAAAGCTTTCCAAGGCATAAAGGGTTTTGAGGTCTGCATTTGCTGCCAAAACTACTTTAACTGATTGGTGATGTTTCTGCTATTCTGGATCCAAAAACTCAGCTGGTTTTTGGGAGGTGGTAGGCAGCTGGTGGTAAGAAACCCAGTTATTTTAGATAGTCTTTGTGTCCATGTGGAAATACTTCCTTTTTTAAAACATTGTAAATTTCAGATTCATAATTTATAGGATTTCTACTGCATTAATTTGCTATGAAAGCTCAGTTGAAAATGGACCTTTTGGGAAGCTTATCATGATACTCCACATAGTCCCTGAGAGAGTTAATGCTCACTTCTACCAAATATGCTGTAGCCAGAATGTTATATGAGTTTACCTTTCATCTCTCCCATGGAAGCTTTCAGAACAGAACCATGACAGAACATCTAAAACCACATCTCTATCAGCTGAGAAAGAAGAGAAATTTATGGTCATGTTGACATAACTCCTGCTGACAAAAGGAGTGCTTTAGTCAGCAGAGTTCCCACTGCTGGGCGGGAGGGCGCAGCTGCACCAGCACAAAGGCTCCTGTCAGTCAGGACACGGCCCAAATCCCTCCGAGGGCTCTGCTGACACAGGGCTGTTCCACACGGCTTCCCTGCCAGCTGCCCACACAAATCCTGTCCGCTCCCATCTCCCCGTTACTCCCTGGCAGGCGCAGGGGATCCGAAAGGATACTGTAGGAGATACGGAAGGTGTAATTCCCTGAGGGCAGGCCCTCGGCAAAGTGCCGCACCCGCCTGACGCGCCGGTAGAGATTCCTGAACGTGGCGAAGGCCGACACTCGCATCCAGATAATGAAGTCGTCGTTCACAAAACCATTGTTCCTCTCATCTTCCTCGTCCAACAGATACACTGGTTTCTGCCAGTAAGGGGGTCTGGCTGTCCCTGGTCACAGAGAGACAAAGCAGGAATGACACTGTCAGTAAAAGCAGTGATTGCTGAGATTCTGGGCCTCACACAACCAACACAGTGTATGAGCTGTGGAAGAGACATAAGACACTGTCCAAAATTATAAACATGCCAAATAACAGCATTTCCAGGTATGTCCACTCACCTCAAACATGAATGAACAGTTTAACAGTTTAACCCAGGGGCTGCTACACTTTAGAACCTTCAAGCACAGAAAAACTAAGTGACTTGCACAAGTGAAAATGCTGTTTATTCAGGATTCTCGTCTCTTCAGCAACAACATGTTCTCTATAATGAGGAGCTTGCCTTCATTTTTACACATTAATATATCCCTGTACAACCAGAAAGGCATCATTTTGCAGTCCAATGGCACAGCCTATGACATTTAGAAATCTGTCCCAATTAATTATCTAACTCTTGCATATTGCACCCAGCACAGCACTGCCGTGATCCACAACAGGCAGCTTTTAGCCCCACATCAATAGAGATCAACCATAACAAGGACACAGCCCTAGGAAACAGGTCTGAAAGATCCAGTGACAAGGGCAGCCTCTCATGTCTCGCAACTGCCCAAGAATCTGCAAAGGCATGAAGGAAAGATGAGACATGCAATTCTCTTTCACAGATGTTTTCAACAGGAAAAAAACCCAACTGCATCCTTGCTTTCTCTGGACAGACTAAGCATTACAAGAAACTATGAGGAAGGGTGTTGATGTGGCCTAACTTCAGTCTTCCAAAACCATTTTCTTTCAATTTCTGTGGTCACTGACTAAAAAAGTAAAAAGGTGATATTTTGGCTAATGTGCCTTCTGCTCTCAGTCACCCTCTAAAGCTGCTTCTTCAACTTGCTTTGGGAGATATTTCTCCCAAAGGTGCTTTTTTCTCAGAATGGGAGACATACGAAGGGGGAGATAGAGAAGCCACTGAAAAATAAGGACCACCAGCAGAACCATTCTTACCTGCAAATGCAGAAGAAAGATTGTATGACTCAGGATTGCGGAATTTCACATTTTTGTCTGTCCACCAACTGTTTCCAGTCTTCAGCAGTGGCACTTGAATCAGAGATGAGTTATGACTGTAAAACAGATCAATAGTATCTGCAGGAAATATTATAAGCAACATCTGTGAGTCAAAGACAGTCATTCTAATTGCCAGCATGACTAACAAAAAAATGTCACATTGAAACATCTTTCAAGTGGATAGAAAACCTGAACATCCTGGGAAAGGTTTCATCATGTGTATGGAGCACTGCACATTTCACAAAAGGAATTCAGGTACCAGAGTGTTAGAACGTCTGACGTTTTAAAGCCTGAACATTTCCTACCAATCCCTGTGTACGCTCTGCACGTTCCTCATGTCCATCAACTCCTTGGGACGTACTTCTTTGCAAATCACTTTTTGAGCTCTCTACCTAGTTACAGAAGTTACTGTCCTAGTTAGTTTCCCCTAGAATTCCTTTGACAGTTGTCCCAAAACTTTGCTATACATGATATGTTTTCTTTGCTATATATGATGTGGGACTAGGGTAGAGGTAAAAGCACAATCAGAGGAATCCAGTCCTTCAGAGAGTATTTTGCTTTAGTGTTATGCCAATTAGAGCTTGCTTACCAACTTGGACAGAAACACCTCCTACAATCAAAAACCATTTAGTTAAAATTGTGCCTAACCACGCCATGCAGTTTCAGTGTGTGAACAGCACTTGTTTTTATCCATTATTATTTTCCTAGATAGATTAGTTTAACATTAGGCCAAAACATTATAGGACACACTAACAGCTCTGTAAACCCCTAGGCAGCCAATGGGATGATGGGCATGGGCAATCAGACGATACAAATGGGGAGGGGTTGCCTTTTAGGAGACATGAAAAGCACAACTCAGCTGTGTAAGCATCAATGGAAACAAACTTTTTTTGTTTCCTCCTACAAAGCCTGTGTTCATGCAGCTCCTTAAAGCTCAAACACACTCTTGTGGGGAAGTGACCCTTCTGTGGCCCACCACATCCCTGGCTATTTGTCACCATTTCATTAACAGGAACTGCAATGCTCTGAGCTCTGCCTGCTCAGTTGCTTGTCTTGACTCTCCCTCACGTGCTCCAGAACAGCGTGGGCTGCACACAGCTGAGCTCTGCTGGCCTAGGTCTGAGCCCAACCCAGTAAATCACACCTGCAGGGCACCAGGTGGACAAGCAGGCAGATGAAAATCAAATTAATCTAGAAATTATAGAATGCAACTGGCTGTCACAAATCCCCTGGTGTGGGTGGCACAGCTGCTTGGAAAGAGCTGCTGCCTTCTCAAAGCCTGCTGCATGGAACAGCTTAAAAAAAGAGTAGGAGCAGGGAATGGTAGAAATTGGAAGACAAAAAAGATGGGGTAGTGGAGAGAAGTCTGGACAGTTTTTTTTTTTTGTTGCTTTTCCCTCCAAAGATACCTTCTGAAATCTCCCAAGTGTACTCACAAGCAGATTATGCCCACTAGATTACTACAAAGATCAAATCCAGGATCCAATTAAGACTATGTATGCTTCCAGCATTCTAAGAACAAAAATGAAACCACGTAGATCCAAAGACCCAAACTAATGTGGAGAACATGGAGAATCTCTCCTTCTCAAGCACATAATTGTGGGAAGGTGGAATCTGGGCTCTTGCATCACTGTACAAGAATGAGAAATCTCCCTCAGCTTCCAAACAAGGGCCAAGTTACTAAACAGTAGGAAGCAGAGCCTCATGTTCACCAGAGCAGCATCACCAAACAAAGCCTTCTGTGGCAGAAAGAAGAGGCCTTGCAATATGGGTCTCCCCTGGGCTGGGGTAAGGGAATAGCTCCAAGAGGGAATGAGTAATGGGGCAGAGGGAGGTGCCCACGTACCATTGAACATGCTGTTGGCAATGGCCCCGCACGGTGCCATCGGGGTCCCGTTCCTGTAGGTGCTGAAGGGTGCACAGTAGCTCCTCTGGATCTGCATCAAGGGCACACAACAATCAGGCACAGACCCAGGGCTTGGTTTTAATTTGCTGGTGTCCTCCCATGCCCTCTTCTGAAAAGGCACTGGACAATTAAGTCCCCGGTACCTTTTGGTCACATTAGAGAGACATCCAAATGAACGGGTCTGTAGTTCAGGGACACCCTCCATATCTAGGTACAGAAACTTAAGGTCTTCACCAAATTCTGCTGCCTACTTGCAAGACTCCAGACTACAAAAACAGGTTTGGGGATCTGCTATTGTAAAATGGCTACAACCTAAAATGTTCCAGTGAAGCCTTGGCTTACCCTACAAGATCTCATTTTTCCTTCTTTCTAATTCTGACCTGGGCTGCATTAGTTCTGGAAAACAGCAGATGTAGTTGGCCACATTACTGCAATTCAACAAGGGCAAATCTTGATGTATGAAGATACAGAATGAAAAACAGAAGTCCACCTCAGCTTTATCACATCTTTCTGATCCCATTTTAAAAGAACTATAAACCTTGAGGTTTCAACACAGAAACATTTTCAAGTAATTCCAATGAGGTGTGTATCTGGTCAGCACAAAAGCCAAAAGCAGCTGCATCTGGATGCAAACAAACAAGCTGACAGGACACCTGGAGAGCTGTAAGACACATTTTATAGAAATGAAGAACATGTCTGGAGAGTTGTAAGAGGCATTTTATAGCAACAACAGATTACCATGGCCAACCATCATATATACTGAAAGGACATGTGGACTATCTATATACTAAGAAATGCTACTTTTAAGCCAAAGAAAATACGCTTTTGATTTGTAAGCAAAAGAACCTAAATGCCATGATTGCATTCTCCAGTTTCCTTATGCAGGTCTGCTGCAGGTGATGCTGTCTACTCCCTCTTTAGACCTCTAAATTGCATACTTAGAATACTACATGATCAGTTATTTCAGAACAAACCTTTCCCTGCTCCTTGCCCGCTTCCAAAGCCAGATGGCAAAACTAAAGACAGGATAACTTAATTCCCTAGCCCTACAATAAAAGCACAGCTTAAAACACTTCTGGCTAAAAAGACAGACAACACAAGAAGGAAAAACTTTCTGTATATTTATTTGAAAAAGACAGTGTATTGTTAATCAGCACTACAAGGTGCAGGTTTGAGAACTGCAACACTGGACTGACATCTTTTATTCCCCCCCTCGCCCCCAACCTTCCTCTCTTATTAACTCATTAGACATAATGGCCCTAACAAGCATAAAAGCCGGGACCAAACACTGCAAATCTGTACTTTATTATTCCTTAGAGCCACCTAAACACACTTATGGTTCTGCCTAGTTAGCTCTCCATATGGCCAAAGGCACACCTGCCGGAAGTGCTGCTGATCTCACAACACAAAAAGAAAACTCACGTTTACATTCCGGCCCAACAGTTGTGCGTCACTTCTTGACATCATGTATCGACGGTGGTTTTGAAAGAAGTTCTGCAGACCATAGTACATAAAAACATCACCCTAGAATCCAAGGATTCAATAAGGAGGGTTCATGAAGGCAGTGAGAAAAACCCTATTACTTGCTAAAAGAGAGGGGAAGAGAGTACAGACATTAAAATGTCCGTAACTGCACCCTAAGCAATACAGCAGTCATGGGCTAGAATCTGATCTTTACCCTAACTGTAAATTTTTATGTTTTGGCACAAAATTAAACATTATTTAAATCACCAAACAAAATGGAAAATAAAAATGCCTGATAATTATTTTACTCAAGATGGCATGGCTGGCCATAAACTTGCAATGACTGTGAATCATATTGTGGAGACACATACTTATTTTCCATAAAAGAAGGTGCACAAAACCCTTCACATTAAAAGGAGAATTCTAGGCAGGCAAATCACACATGAAAGGTAATTATGCAACTATAAAAAACCCATTACTCAGTTAAATTGACTTCTCATCTCAAACGTCACTGCAATCTGAAGAATTACAAAGTATTTTAACAGCCTCCTCAATACTGAAGAATCCTAAAGTGAGTTTAAATTGCACTGTAATTTTAAGGGATCATTTATTCAGTATAAGATCTCTTTGGCAGAACATGAAGCATTTTAACAGTCTCGACAACACGACCTGGTAGTTTAAGGCAGGAAACGAAGGATACTTTTTCCAAAAGAAACTTCAGAATCACACTGCTAGACTTGAAATATTTCAAGGACCTGGGGGATTAGCAGCACAACCCTTGTAAAAATGACTACAGGGGTCTACTTATGTAAAGTGGTCAGGGCTTCAGATTTCCTTCTCACTTGAGAGCTTAGCAGGGCAGCAACAACCAGCCCCAGGCCAAGGGCAAGGCTTTGCCACTGACTCAGAGAGAGATACAGAGAGAGGTCACCTCCACAATCAAACACCATTTCCTCCACCCCTTTCTTCTCCTTGAACATCTCCCAAACAAGGAGCCTAGTCTTGGTTATAAACACCAAAATGAACAACAAAGAAAAAAGTGGAAAAGTTTGAGCATCACATGTTCTGAAAAAGTACAAAACACATTCAGTCAGGAGCTCTACAGAACAGAATTACTGTCATTTATCATTAGGGATGTAAGTAACAGGTGGAACCAACTTCAGTTGGTTTTTCGCACCCACTTACCAATATAGCTTCCTTTAGCGTGAAATTAACAGAACAGTGGCATTCCTTGTTCCAGTTCGAGGAATTTTCACGGAGCTTTGAACAATCTGAGCATTTATCTGAATAATCTATCTGTCAGAGAAATTAACAGACAAATATATTGTAATAAAGGACATGGTCATAGGAAAAGGTTAGTGTTTTAGGTCCAAGGCTTCTCAGAGCTGTTCTCTTCTAAGTGACTCTGGACTGCCAAAACCATTGTTGAAAAGGAAGAGGCAGAGTGAGGACTTGGCCTCGATGAACATCCACAAAATTTATCCCTAGTTTAAAGCTGGTTTAGAGCCTTTTGATGACTGTTGCAGAACTCTCCCATCTGCTCTTCGGCAAAGGAGAGCTGAGTGAAGAACACTCCTGCACCTTGGGCTGGCTGACCAAGGAACGCTTGACAAATCCCCACATGCATCATGGCCCACCCCTGCTGAACAGCCTGGGTGTAGTGCTGAGTGTTGGCTGCAAACAGGAGTCTATTCACAACACCACAGGTCTGAATAGCCTTTTCTGCAGAAGGGATTTAAACATTAGGACTTCCTGTATTTCAAGATTTTGCCCCAGAAAACATGTATGCTCTCATATTGTCAAACAATTTCTGAGGGAGGCTTATTTCCCTTCAAAACGCCAGAAAATAATGACAACGTTTTGGTATTAGCAGCCAGTGGCAGTAATTGTCACCCATATTTCAGACATTACCGCCCAGTTAATCACCCAGTGCTCTGATTTTATTGATGACCGACTGCCTCTGAAGATTTTCACAGGAATACCAGCTGCTGGACACATGTCCAAGGCATGAAGCCATTGCTATCATCTTTATTCAGAAGCAAAAACTCAAAGCCTTTTCCCTCCAGTCCTGGTCTGGTTTCTTTACAGAATATCAAAGAACACCACTCCCAAACCAACCTGTATTTCTCTGACGCTGTTTGCAGACAGGACAAGGCAGACTCCCACAGTGAGACAGAATGCCCCTGTCAGAAAGAAGCTGGAGAGCACAGATGCAATGGTGAGCTGGGGCTTCCAAGCTGGCAGCCTCTGCTGTTTGAATGCACTGTTATCTGGACACCTGGAAGGTTGGGCTTCTCCTTCTCTGGGAAGAAAATTTGTCTTGTTTTTCATTTTCTTCTTGGTGAGAGAAAGGAATAATGTCCCTGTGCTGAAGACTGTTTCAGCTGAGATACTGTCTTTATTGTTGGGAGACTGTATTGTTTGTTCAAACTTGCATTATGGTGAGGAATTACTTATTAACTAGATCTCTCTCTTCCTTCTTTTCTGTATTTGTGCCTGGATCCCCATGATCACCCTGTACCAATCAAGTGATTGTGTACTTTGATCAGGGTATCCAGTTCATTCCTCCTAGAAAAGCTTAGATATATTTTTCCTGCTCCACAGCTCAGTAGGATTTGTTATGTCTTATTCATTTGCAGGGATACTGCCAACTATACTGGAATTTCTGATGTATTATTTCTTCTCCCTTCACTTCCATACCTGCCCAGCTAACAGGCATGGCATACAATGAAAGGAGTTCTACTCCAGTTGCACTGGATTCCACTGGGGAGGACTGTAGGTGCTGAGACAGCATTGAACAGAGTACATTGCTTTGGAAGACCAAACCAATTTTCTTAACCTATTACATTCATTGCTATTGACTGAGATGCAATTAAAGGTCGTAAAAAGGTTGTGTGTTCTTTACTATAGAAGGACTACTCATTTTTAAAATATCCAATTTGGATCAATCAGTATCCAAGATCCTCATCTCTATTCATCTCGTTCTCTGAAAAAGAATCCATCAATTCCCTACTATCAATTCCCTATGATAAAAGAATCACCCAGAGATCACCTCATTTTAATTTAAATGGACAAACATAAGAATACTTTTTGCACACTTCAACAGTTTGACCAAAATAAAACCTCAGTATAATATACAGATGATTTATCATTTGAAAGCAAAAAACAGCATTTGGCCAACTCTAGAACAGATAGGTGAAAAATACCTTTTTAACATGTTGAAATTCATACAACTTTTTCACAGACCCCCAAGGGCAAAAATTAGATTACCACTCTCATGAGAAAAATATGTATCTCATTTGGGACAGCACAGGGAGGGAACAGAAAACTGAGCTGTGCAAAGACTTTCACCCATGTTTGCTCATCTTCAAAGTCTTACTAGTGACAGATAGTAGTAAATCTAGCAGGTGGAAGCAGTGTAACTCTGATTTCAGTATGACATTGTTCCTGCAGTAAAAATAATACTAGAACCACGAACAAAACTTCTGGGTTTTTTATTAAAAGAGAACTCAGAAAATGTTGCAATGTGCCTTCTGTATTGAGACCTCTGAAAAGTCAAAATTCAGTTGCAGGCAGGATAATTGTAAAATGCAGCTGCAAATTACTTCCTTGTTGGTAAACTCATTAAAAGAGTCCCAGCTTCACAGATCCATCTCTGCACAGCTTTATAATACTCTTCTCCAGTAGGTCAATTGTTTCTTTCTTTATCTGAAGAAAACAAAAATCAAAGAAAGAATAAGAAATTACTGATAATTATACCATTATTTATTTACTCAGGCACTTTACTATAGGACTAGGAATTAAAGAAGAGATTCCTATACAATGTTCCCTAGAATGTTTCCATTTTTTAAAATACCCATCACTTGCCCTGCAGCCCTGAAGTCCCATTTCACAGGGCTACAGAAAGGTTGTCATTGGCAGAGTTGATAAAGCACACCACAGCAAAAGGCACATCCTGGGCTACAGAATCCCTACAGGACTTTGCAGAGTAACCATTGGCATAAAGCAGATCAAGGGCAGTGCAGGAGGCACAGCCCTGTCTGTGCCTGAGACACCTGAATGAAAGTGAGCATGAAGGTCAGGTCTGCCTGTGCTGCATACCAAGTACTTTGGTTTATGACACTGATATGGCTGTAGCTTATGGCTTATCTAAAGATAACACAAATGTATTACAGAGCAAATATTGACTACATATTTCAGAGGGAACACAGGATTCTTTATCATCATAGTCCAGAGTTTCCTTATAGCTCCCTCTTACCATTTATTAATAACTTGTTTGCAGGTTTTCTCTCAGGATTATATCCTTCTGTGCCTCCACTTTGCAGAGGAATAAATGATGTAAGAAAGCCCAGCCAGCCTCAATTTCAGACTGGATGTGCTACACAAGGTAAAAATAGTTGTCTTCCTATCACAAGTCCATTTCTCACAAACCTTTTATTTTCATGAAGTCTGAAACTTAAACTTAGCATATTTTCTGAAGGCTTGGTGTGTGCTTGCAAACAATACAATATTGGGGTTTGTTGAAAAAAACTTCACTTGGATCATAGGAACAAGTAATGTGAGGAGTTGAGACTGCTCTGTATTGCCATCAATCTCTATACAAAAAGCTTTCAAAGCAGGAAGCCTGTCCTTTGGTCAGATCAAAAAGTATACAATCCATTTTTATTTACACCTTTATGCTTTACTTCATTTCCAGTGTGCCAAGACAAAGTCTCATAAACTAATTCACTCCTCCTGTGGTTTCTCTGAGAGCATTCATCTCCTTCTCTCTCCACTGTTTGGGATGAATGAAGGGGGAGACACAGAAATAGAGAATGAAAAAATCCAAAAGCATTAACTAATGAGATGCTGAGGCAGCTGACAGAACAGTAGATCAAGGCACCATCCATTGTGTGGATATGATGGGATACAGAACAACCATGTGGGAAGATCCACGTGTTTTTAAATTCATATATTTATTAGAATATACCACTGTGTACAGAATTCTCCACTGAACATCGGGTGACTACAAAAACATCAAGTACAATGGGCATGTGCTTCCAGCTGTTCTTGCTTTCTGGTGCAAACACAATGAAGGCTAGCAATGTTGCACCTTAAGTATGCAAAGAAATTATTGATAATTGAGGTTTGCACTGAAAATAGGCCAGTATGCTGAGTTTCTAATTTTAAGTGTACAATTTTGCCGCCATAAGTAACACAGGTGAAAGAAATTAGTGCATCAAACAGCCAATTCTCTAAATTGTATTTGGTACTGTATTTCCTCTCTCTGAGAAAACTTATTACTATTCATAGCATGTATTTGACATTTTTCTATATAATTAGAAAAGCTGACTAAGACTGTATTCCATATTTGAAGCCCACAAGTTGCTAGAACATCCCATTGGTTTACACGTGGTGTTAAGATGCCTTATCACCAAAACATTTTTGGGTGCCTTTTGCTGTTGACATTCCTTATACATAACTTTAAGGAATCTGCCTGATGTCTGTAGTGGGAGAAATACCTGCAAAATACTCCACTTATAAAGCCCAAGATGTCAAACCCCTTTCTTTATGATGTGTTACCTTCAACTTCTCCAGTTTGAAGAGTTTCCTGTAATTACATATTCACTATTCTGTGATCACACATAAATATCTACTGCTTATCCTAACACAACATATGATGGTGTAATGTTTTTTACCTACCTGGATTTAACTTGAACTAAGCTTTAACTTTTTATGCTAAGATAGCCTTAGGATTTTGCCTTGATAAAATAGACATGGAGTCACAACTTTTGGCCTATATTTCTAGACAGACTCAGAGAACTGCTATGATGCTGCCTACAGTGAGGTGAAAGCTAGAGCTGAGGTTTGCAATAGCCCAAAAAGAAATATTGGCAAGGTAATCTTGGAGGTGGATCACATTGGCATATTGGCAACATATTTTGGAGGTGGATCACCTATGGTCTACTTTATGGATATTGACTTCAGATGACTTAAAAAATCCATCCCACTGCCATCAACACCTTTTTTACTGCCTGTGATTTTGAACTTGACTGACTGTGATTTCATGTTTTTTGTCTTTAAAAAACTTACAGGTAAGCACAATACAAAAAAAGTCTCATGTATTAACCACAAGAGGGAGCCTCCTTGCCTCCAAAAAACTGAAGGCAAGTTTTTTGCTACTTCATTTCTTCAATGTATGTTTTGTTTTGTTTTGTGTATGTGAGGCTGTAAAATGCAGGACATTCAAATACTTAGACAAGTACATAGTTGGATTAATGGAAATCCATAGATGGATTTTCATCTGTCAAACAGCTTAACGTCTATATGCAAAAAGAAGTTCTTTTCCCTGGAAATTCCTTCTAAATGACTTGCCCTAAATGTACAAAACCTGAAGACACTGCCGGAAATTGGGAGCTTTCTAACAAGCACTAATGGAGGAAACTGCCTCCTCATCTGGGTAGAATAGGTAATGCCCCACAACATCCTGTAAACACAGCTTGTTACACCAAGAAATATAAAAGCTGGATTACAGAACTGGAAAGAATTGGGAATTATCTTGGAGTGTACAAATGATGGATGGCTCTAAGTTGTTTGTACCCTACTTCTTGTAAAAAACCCCCAAAAAAGAATAAAAAAGACAAGAAAGAAAAAAAAAACAAACCAAGAGAACTGTCTGTAGATTAACTCATACAATATTATCTTACTCTCAGCTGGAGAAACATAGATGTTTGGCCATAGTTTTGTTTAGCTTTTGAGGAAACTCTTCACTGAATCACAGAAAATGCTGAGTTGGAAGGAACCCACACAGATCAAATCCAAATCCTGGCCCTGCACAGGACACCCCAAGAATCACACCATGTGCCTGAGCGCATTGTCCAATCACTCCTTTAACTCTGTCACAGCACTCTTGGTGCTGTGACCAAGCCTGACAGAGGGGAGCCTGTTCTAGGGCCCAACCACGCTCTGGGGGAAGAACCTTCTCCTGATATCTGGCCTAAACCTTCCCGACACAACTTCAGGCCATTCCCTCAAGTCCTGTCACTGGTCAGCACAGAGAAGAGATCAGTGCCTGCCCCTCCTCTTCCCCTCACAGGGAAGCTGTAACTGCAGTGAGGTCTGTCCTCAGTCTTTTCCAGGCTGAACAGACCCAGTGACCTCAGTCACTCCTCATGCAGCTTCCCCTCAAGGCCCTGCACCACCTTCATTACCCTCCCCTGGAAGCTCTCTAACAGCTTCATATCCTTCTTATGTTGTGGCACCCCAAACTGCCCCCAGTGCTTGAGGTGAGGCTGCCCCAGCTCAGAGCAGAGCAGGACAATCCCCTCCCCTGCCCGGCTGTGATGCTGTGCCTGATGCCCCCCAGGACAGGGTTGGCCCTCCTGGTTCCAGGGCACTGCTGGCTCAGGTTCAACTTTCCATTGACCAGGACCCCCAGGTCCCTTTCCATGGCGCTGCTTTCCAACATCTCATTCCCCAGTCTGTCTGTGCATCCAGTGTTGCCCATCCCATGCAGAATCCAGCACTTCCCTTTGTTAAATTTCAGTCAGTGATGCCCATCTCTCCACGCTCTGGAGGTCTAGGACTCTGTACAGAGTCCTCCTACTGAGGGAACTCCCTGGGGACAGGGAGAACATCCATCAAGCATAAACAGGGGAAAACTCACAGCACAACCATAGAGGTCACAGCTGTGACTTGAAACAATAAGGAAAAAAAATGCTTTTTCAGATAATTCTGAGACCTGAGAGTAAAGACTTCTCAGTCACTGTGAACTTCTTTGCATTCCTTTACCACTGAAGACAGCTTTACAGAAAGAAAACTTTACTGACCAAGGCCTGAGAACTACCAACAAAAGTAATGCATACACAGAATATAACACATACAGGTGCTTATACAATACCTCAGGGATGTCCATCATTCTCCTTAGTTTCTGATCTCTCCAGTTCCAATCCAGAATCATATATTTTGTGGAGTTCAAGCACAGGGCATCTAAAAAGGCAACATTAATTTCACAATCAAGATAATATGACATATGCTTACCAAAATGATTTTTGGCTTTTACATCTTTTTCTGCCTGTTTCCAAGGGAACTAATCTTTGAACACTTAAGTACTACATTTGCTGGTTAGAAAACTAATGCACTGACACTGCAAACTCCCTTAGCCACATAATCCCATGCCTTTTTGGAAGGTAAACACGAAAGCAGAACAACTACTGTTGCCAGACTTGTCCAGAGCTCAACATCCTGCCAGAAAGTAATTCCTCAAGCCTCCTCTTGATGAAACCAGAGGAGCTGCATTTCCACAGCTGATGTCACTGGTAAGTTACAAGGACCCTAACCTGAAAATTGATGATAACAGGAACACAAAGTGTTCAGCAATTTACAGGACAGGGTGCTATGTGAATATGAGTCAGGTCAGTGGTGCTGTTGAAGAATTCCTTTATCCTTCAAATAAATGGTGGTGAAAAAAAAAAGATCTTTTCTGAACTTGCTTTTCAGACATTCTCCTATTTTTTCCCTGGTCTTCTACATGATGCCCACCATTTTTTCCCATCCGTTTCGATTTCTCTCCCTTCTCTAAGTGACTTGGCACTGCAACACTAAACTGTCAAAAAAGAACTAGAGCTTGGGATAAAATTTAACACTTCCAGGGATGGGGCAGCCACAGCTTCTCTGGGCAACCTGTTCCAGTGCCTCACTACTCTCATGGCAATGTGCTGATATGCTGAGCACTAACATTTAATGTTGGTGGAGGCAACAAAATGATGTTACTCCTGCACTCTTTTGGAAGGTGCAGTAGAGTACCAAACCACCACCAGTCCCTGACCAAGAGACCAGAGTCAGAGCAAGACAGTGTCTTGCATGAGAGGAATGGAAAGAACTGCCTTATCATCTTGTCATTTTGTTGTTTCTTTTTCTTTGTGTACATACTGTCTACCAAGTAAGTAAAAGACTCCGAATTTGGGAAGAGAAAAGGAGATCTATTTAGAATAATTAATTTTATTACAGGCAAATGAGAAATAAGATCAAATCAGCAAGCAGATCTTTCACCAACCCCTCACAAAAGTTTACACTGAGCTCAGAGTGACATACGATACAGTGACTTCTGCCACTATTTCCTTTTGATCCACTTGCAGTGTTTGGTTTCCTGGAGCTTTAAATCTCACACTATGGTTTTGTAATCACTTTCAAGTGATTACATAAATCAGTATTCTAGCCAAAAGAGGAAGTCCCCCACCTCTCCCTGCTCATTACCTGATTTTATGTGCACACTGGTTTTGGTTTAATTAGGGTCATTTCACTGAGCTGCCAAACAGACTCCTGAGCCTGCACAGGGAGCAGGAAGGGGGAATAAGCATGGACTGGTGGGTGAGAGGAAGCATTACTGTGCCTTTCTCTGCTAATACTGGCTTGTGCCAGCTTAAAGTGATCATAAAACAAAGTATTAGAACCTTGACCTTGTTTTTACTGACATAGCACAAGTGAAGAAACAGAACCATATAGTTTAGTACCCAAATCTACATGTTCATGTCAACCTAAAAAAAACAGTTGAAGTTTCACTTCTCATGAGACCAAATATAAAATACTTAGGGAAGAAACCCTCCTCGTTCTCCTACCTTGCTCCACTAGTGCCTTTATTCTCCCAGGAGTTCCAACCCCAATGTGGAACACGCCTTTCTCCAACATATTTATTTGTTCCTTTATCTAATTTGAAGAGAGAAAGAAAAATCACAGTAAACCCATAACTGTTTTAAAATTTCTTCTTAAGGAGTTGGAAATATATTCAAGATCTCGTTGTATTTCTTTCTAGAACACCATCAAGTAACAAATGATATTTGTCTTTCAAACTGTCAGATGATTATATCTGGAAGAAAGTTAAAAAAATATAACAAGCCAGCTGGGCATCACACTTCTCTAGAAGTTCATTCTTTTTTAACTTTAAAAATCTGCTATTACACCAACTATTTTTGGAGGTGAGAACAGCAAGATTCCTTCAGCATTTAAACAAATTCTCTGGAATTCTGAAAAACTTGAATTAACTCTGAAGTCCTTCAAGATGAAAACACTGGAAAAAGGTGAAATAAAGCAAATGACATGCGCGTGTTTGACAGCATTTGTATCAAAGGCGAAGTGTCCACTCATTACTCCCAACACCCCCATAAGGTGGGCTTTTTAACAGGTATGGATACTGGGGATCCAGGAACTCAGTTTTCAGAATCCAAATGTGGGTGCCGGTACAGTTTGCTTCCATAGACCTGTGTGTGTGAGCCTTCTGGCATTTGAATGAACACTTGATGGGAATGTGGAACAGTGAGACTCAGCAGGTGCACAAGCACCTACATTCTGCACAGAGTTGCACCAGAGGAGATGGTGCTTAGTGAAATTCCTCACACTGCAGCAATGGGTTACCAAAGGAAGCACTACCTAATGGAAGGAACTTCATATGAACACTGTATGAAATTTGGCACTACTGCCAAATGATTTAAATTTGAAAATGGTATCACACTATTTAGCTGTTTATTTGCTCTATTAAAATTCCCTACCTTTATGTGCTTTGCAAACAACTTGAGGACTCTGCAATCTCCTTTAAAGGCTGTCATTGACCTAGCAATAAAAAAAAAAAAAAGAACAATGAAATACAAGAAGCAGGGCTGGGCTTAAGACCACACATGAGGAAAGAAAAACTAACTGGCATTTCTCAATATGTTTGAGACACACACAGTCCTCCAGTGAACCCTGGTTGTACTCTGAACACTGTGTACATTCTTGTTTGCTACTCACCAACAGAGATCAACAACTGGACAGATACAATGGAAGCTATCAGTAGGGGGCAATATTGTTTAGATAGCTTTTCAGATAATATTTATCAGATAATATTATGGCCTGTGCTTTCACAGCTAGCCTAGTTCAAAACTGGTTAATCACCAAATCCTAATTAAAAAATAATCCAGTTACTGAGATAAAGGCATTAATGAATATGTGTGTTTGTGCACAAAAGGAAGGATCTTTGTATGGACAAACCTACATTTTACAGTCTTCCTGCAGCATGGCTGCTGGGAAAACCTAGGCTGCCACTGCCTTTACTGTAGACATTGTCTAAATTCCAATTAACCAAACTAATCTGTTAGAAACCTTAACTTGTTTTTCTGACACTCCATTCTTGCATAGTAACAACTCTAGGTTCTGTATTCATCAAACAGGAGACAACATTATAGTATTTGTTGAATGTCATTTAAGACAGCTTGCTCAGCATGCTTCTAGCAGTGCACCAAATTTTTAATTTGCAAAGCTAAAGGTTTATCTACATCCAAAGCACTTAAGCCTCAAGTGCTAGTCACTGCCTGCATGACTGGCACTTATCTGCCTTATCTATGCTTATATCTGTGTCATGGAATCAAACTTCCCAACTCTCCATCTCATTTTGTACTGTCAGATAATCACAGGAAGTAGGGTCAAGACACAGAAGACAACCATGAAATTTGTGAGGTATACATTAATTCATCAAAGTCATCAAAACTTCTGGCGTGAGAAGGGGGAGGGTGAAGAAGGGAAAAAAACAGGGACAGGGCACACGATAAATTGTCATCTCTGCCCAGCAGTTCTGCCAGCCTGAGCCAGCTGAGAACACTGCCACTGACCTGGAGGCACTCAGGCCATGACTTGTAGTGGTGGATCATGGTGCTTTATGGGCTTACTCAGTTCCCAAGTTTAACAGGTTCCATGTCTCCCCTAATTTGGTTACAGTTTACTTTTGGCTTTTAACAGAAGTAACACTTCCCAGGCAACTGAAGTAGTGAGCATTACTTCAGTCCAAACCCGAACACCACGCTCCCAGAGTTTAAAGAAGGAAGGGATATTGCATCAGTTTGAGTCAGTGAATTTGCTGGCTAGCAGAGGACAGTGTCCCAGTTTTGCCTTTTTGCCTGTGGTTCCAAGACAGAACTCTTGACTGACTGCCAACCCCAACACAGCATTTGCTATTGACATACTTGATGAGCTCCAAGGAGCGAAGGGCAGAGCTGCAAAGGACCAGCATCACCACCGACTTCTTCTCCTTGTGGGTTCTCCGGAGCTTCGCCCACTTAGGACAGACTGCAATGGAAAAGCCCTTGTACCCACACACAGTACTACATGCCACAATTTTAAATTACTAGAGTACATGATGAATGGTAGCCAGCAGCAAGAACACACATGCTGACTCCTTTGAGGACTTTGGCAACACACTTGCATTTAGTCATGGCTGAGAAAATGGAATGCCCAAAATAAATAAAATACAGAAAGATCACGTAACTGGACAAACTAGATAAGCAGTAATAATCAACAGTTTTTAAGGTGATGAGCCCATGGTCTTCATTTGCCACATATAGCAATTTGTATCAGAGAAAATCAACTGCAAAGAAATATTTACCAGACCAGAAATTGTGTACAAATATACAAGAGAATAAAAATTCTCTTGGTTCATGTCAGCAGACAGCTGCAGGACTTTTATTGTAAGATAATGCATACACCTACTCATGAAGCCACAATAAATTACTGATAAATAATCCCTAGCAATTAAAGGAAAGTCCAGAACCTTTTCAATATCAAAACCAAAAGTGATGGAGTAAAAAAGAACCAGAAAAGCAAGCCCTGTCATAAAAAAAGAATTTAAAACTTTAAAGGGATTAATATTTCATAATAAACAATATTAGTACTTACATATAAAAATGCAATAATATTGTATTAACAATATTTTTCATACAACTTTCATCTCACCCAGACCAACATTTAAACTCACTTTCTTTCAGATACGAAGAAAAACTGTGGGTAAGATCATTGGCTGGCAAAAAACAGGAATCTGAAAACATAAAAGAAAAATTATTTTTGTTGATGTATTTTAACAGCAAAGGGAGAATATATGTTTGCAGCAAAACCACCAGTTATATTGATAAAATCCCAACTTCATAAATCCATCATCAATAAATTACCATTTCTGAAACAAAAAATAATGTAGAAGAAACTTTATATGAATTAAATCAATGAAGGTGACATCTCTGAATTGCAATTTCTTTTTTTTTCTCCCAGCCCAAAACCTTGAATACAGGGCTGCTGTACAGGTATGATCACATGCTTTAAAGAAAGCTTTCACATGTCTTTGCCACAATGAATCAAAGCCTCAGCCAAAAGCCTTACACTCCTAGACTGTTCCTCCAATGTATCTATGATGAAATATGTTTGTACTTCCTCCAAATAATTCATACCATGTGAATGCAAGAATCTACCAATAATTTATTTGTCACTAAGTCTGTTCACCTTCTGGCCTTTCATATCATGGTAATCTACCTAACGATATCGGCCCTAACAGCAACACCTCCACTGCATTTCAGTGCCTTTCTCTTCCTCCATTTCCTGCTGACTTCCTTTTCTCTGGTTAACTAGAGAGAAGGAAGGAAGTTAACTAGCGTTAACTAGAAAGTCTTTTAAAAGCACTCTGTGGCAGACATGCCATTTAACTTCATATAATGGTAATGAAGATCCTAGTAGGTTCTTTGGAAGGTCATTTCTCATGTCCATACAGAAAATCAAAGTTCTTAAAAAGGTGATTAAAATTCCATGGTCTGAAAACTTGCCACTGTTGTTAAGGGCTCTTTGCCTGATGGAACAATATGACGAGCATTAACAATTCTGTCCTTGAAGACTTACAGATTTGTCATCATCTTGCATGAAGCACAGCCCCTCAGGGTGTCCATGGATGTTTGCTGATGTATTTTCTAAATTAAGGAGGTTTCTTCAAAGACATTATTCATGTTCACATGAATAGTGCACGGTGCTAATGCTGAGAGCATCAGTCCAAGATCTTCACCAAAACAGACAGTGTGACAAACCCGGTTTGTAGCTTATGCCTGGCTGAAGTCCTGTCCTGCTAAAAACTTTTATTTTGCACTGATTCCTATTAAATCCTGAGACTGACATTTACTGGGACTTGAGCTTCAAAGGAAATGAATATGTATAACTGAAGGATCAGCAGCTGATTTACTTTAAAAATCATGTTTAAAAGATGCACTTGATGCTGGTGGAGCAGGCAGGGGCTGATTTTCTGAATACATGGTCTCATCAATGACCGGCAGTTCAAGAGGTCCTTTCTGAAGACACAGCTTCAGTCACTGACTCCTCCCCAACAGTCCAGCAACACTGCAGTATTTACAACAGTTTTAAATAGAAGTTTCAGGAAGGGGGGAAGAAACACACAGCCCCAGACTGCAGTAAGAGACCATGCTGACTTTCTGACCAACCCTGACCTTCTGCGCTCTGTCAGTGAACAGGAGCACACAACTCCAAAGTAGCTGCTTGTAATTTACTCAGTGCTTTGACGTGAATGACTTGACAGCTGTACAAGTTCATAAACTCCTTGGCACTCTAAGCCTTCAACTCCCAGCAAAAAAATTAAGGAAAAAATATCTCCATCCAACACATATGGAAAATGGGTCACTTCAGTAGCCCAAAGGGCTCTTTTAATAAGAAAGAAACCAAAGCAATTTATTATTTCCTAAAAACCTCATATGCCAAAAAATACTTAACACAAGCTTTTCAAAGAAATCTATATGGGTCTTCTCCAGGTTTTCTTGATCCAGTAACAAAGCTGAGACTGCCCCACAGAAATAAAGAAGGGTCCACCTAGAATCATGGGGATTAAGGAAGAGCGCATTTACCTAGAGAGACAGGCTTATGCATTAAAAAAGAAAAAGCACTGCTGGACTAGACGGCTTCTACATTGGGTATAGGTCACTGACAGTTCAAGAAGTCCCAAAGGTGAGTGTAGTTTTGTTACCAGGCTGCTGCTCTTCATGAGCCCTACCAAGAAATAATGGGCAGTGTCTCTGCACAGGAGAGGCAGAGAAGTTCAACGTTGCCATCATCTCCAATGCAACCTCCACTTGACAGCTCTGTCCTGCTTTTTGCCTCTTCTATCCGGCTTTTTACTGGAGGCAGGATATAGGAAACAAAGAGAGTCCTCATGGCTAAAACTTGGTCACTTCACACGTGGACCAAAATTACCACCTCAATTCATGCCACTCCCTGAAAAAACACTGCATTCAAAATCTCATACCCATACGAAAATGATGCCTCATTATTTCTTTGTCTGTTTCTGTCAGTCCCTTATTATGCATCTGGATTGACTCAGATAATCCCAGGAACAAAACACATCTCTCATAGCATCTTGAGAGCTACAATTAGGAATCATAAAATTTCTATCAGAAAAGTGAGCTCCAGAAATTAATACTTTACAATAAAAAGAGACATTTAAACAATGTTTCATTTCAATTACTCCACAAAATCCACATTTATTCCAAAGAAACTAACATTGACACTTAAACAACAAATTAATATACAATAAAAAAGAAATATAAGAAAATATGTTCATTAAAAAATACAGCTCAAGACCTGCCCCAAATATCTTCTTTCTTCTGCAGAAAAATAAGTTAGGAGTATCATGAAAGAAACATTATCTATCTATTAAATATAGGACAAGTTACCTGACAGCTGTAATTCCTCTAGTTCAATCACGGAACGGTTTTCACCAAAATGTTGAGTAAGCAGATTTTGTAGATCTTCAGGGACACCAGGTTTTGGAGCAGATTTTTGCAGAACATCAGAAATCTTCTTCTATAAATTCCAAGTAAAAGGGGTTAATATGGTATTTCTATATAGCCCTTTGGCTAGCTAACAACACTATAAATAAATGTTCCTCCATATTTTTATACAGTTTTTTCAGTTTAATTACAGCTTAATTGGAAGAAAACACCTTACAATGGGACAAGATTCCCCTTTGTCTTTAGAGGGAATGCAGACTTCAGATGCAAGCTGAGATACTTGGACAAGATGGTCTGTGAGCCTGAACATGAAAAATCTTGTGCACAACACTAAAATGCTGCAGTAACAAAAACATAACTGAAAGACTGAAAGATGTTTTCTGAGTTTTGCTATTGCTACACTTCAGTATCAGTTTGAAAATTCAGGCTTTTTTTCATAATTTGTTTTAGTTTATTATTCTTAAGGCATAACAACAGGAATCAAGTGATAATATATGATGTGGTTATATTTTGATTTAAACAGGATAATCTATCTATCTATCTGTATTTGGAAGGAAAGATGGTTAGATATCTATCTGTCTGTCTATCTATCTATCTATCTATCTATCATCTATCTACATTTGAAAGGGAAGATGGTGAGCTATATTCACAGAATACCATGCCAGGGTGACGAAAATAAGTTAAAACAACAAAACCACAGGTCAAGCAGCAAGAATTCACAGCTGCTTTGTTCTCCCACACTGTAATTTTCTTTTTTAAATGACTAATTTTTAGATTCTAAACATGAGTTCATAACGATTGTGTTTTACACCTTAAGAATGTTACCAAGTAACAGGTCTGAATTCTCACTGAAGTGAAAGGATTGCTGTATTTTTTGCCATAATTAAATTGAACATGTGGGTAGTATAGCCCAAGGTTCCCATTGACCCATCTGCCAGCATTTAAGAAAAGCAAATTTTAAGTATTTAAGAAAACAGCAAATTTGCAAGGGTGGAGGCAGTCTGAAGAGAATGACAAGAATGTGATGCCTCTAGTTCTTGCTGAGATGTGTTTAGTTTTTGAAAGGGTTTCTCAGCTGTGTAAGCTAAACTGAACTCATCATCAAGTGGACACATGGTAGCATAAGTCCAGAAGAGAAAAGGAGCATAAGGATGTGGTTAGGATGGAGCAAAAGGATCTGTATTTTTGAGACAAAGTGGGATTTCACAGAGAGGAGGTGGGTCTGGAACAATTTTTGGCAGCTGTGGAGGGGCGGTAGGTACCTTCAGTTTGGTAGGCTAAGGTTCAGGACAGCAAAGATCAGTGGAAATTTTGAAGAGAGTATGGAAGGAATTTTAATGTTGGGGACAGACCTTCTTCCATCCATTCTTTCCCTCGCTCCATCTCAGCAGCCACTCCCTCTTCTCTTCCATTCCCCAGCACCCTGTCTCTCCCTCTTGCCCAATACAGCCCAGATACTCCAGTAACAGCAACATGAGGGCCAGAAAGCTGAACAGGGAAGAGCCATCTGGGGGCGGCCAGAACAGCAAAGGCAAGCACTGCCTCTCCCAGCCATGGCCACTTTGGCACTGCCCATTTCACCCTTGCTAAAAGCCACCTGTGGGTTTGCAGGACCCCAGCTGAACCTTTGACAGTGGGGGACATGGAGATGAAGTGGTTTTGCTTTCCTCTCAGTTCAGCTTTGGCCTGGTGCAAAGCCCTCTGCAGACCCTGGAAGACTTTGCAGAGGACATCTGGCTGTTCTGCAGTGCTTGAATCTGTAGCATTCCTTCCCAAGATTCCCCTTCACTTACCACTGTTGCATTTTCCTGCCATGGAACAAATGTCTTCCCAGAGCACAACCAGAGGCTGTGAGCAGCACAGCCAGCCTCTGTGTGAGTCCCAGAACCAAACCTCTACATTGTTCTTCCCAACAACCCCAAATGCTTTTCCCCTCACAAGCTGCCTCTGGAATGACCCACATTTGGGAACCTGTGATTTAGCAGACAGCAAGACAGAACTATCAGGCTCATTTTACTTGGTAATTCAGCGTAGGACTCCGTTCCACAGGACCATTACATCATTCATTGTGCCACTTGGTTCCTTCAGAAAAATTATTGCCCTTTGGAGGGGAGAAGCCAGATACAAGAAATTCTTTAAGAGCAAGAGCAAGGACACCTGAGCAAACTCTCTTCCTTCAAGGAGAGCTGTGGGGAAAAGTTCCTCATGCAGGAAGTTTTACTATTTTTCTTCCAATTGATTCCAGATGCTTAAAAACAAAAGGGCTTTCCCCCTACTCCTTACTTTTGCAGACAGCACTTTGTTTGGAAGCCACAGATCAATCTAATAAATGTTTCCTAATGGGATTTTTTGACAGGCTTTGTATGTCAGCTTAGTTGGCCCAGGGAAAGCAAAGGTGTAAGTAAGCAGCTGCTGTTTGCCTGAGAATGGGGTTTCTTGCTAGGTGGGTTTGCCAGCCTCTGCCATGGCACGCCTTCACTCTGGCTCCAGTGGAGAAAGTACTGTACTTGCTCTGCAAAATCCCGCTCTTCCCGCTTCCCATGCCCTGGATGATTAAGAGGCCTAACATAACATAAAAAGGCCACCCCTCAGCCTTGTGAGGGAGCCAACTATTTACAGTCTGCCCCCCTACAGAAAGACAATTAACTTGCCTGGTGCCATTTAATCTCCATTTAGACTGCAGGGTGTGTTTGTTGTTGTGGGTGAGCATGGAGCACGGCCAGAGGGACAATACAGAGTATTTATTTATATACTTATGCTATGAGGAGAAGAGTGAACAAGGACAGTCCTTGGCTCAGAAGATGTAACAGCAGCTGGAGCCTGACCACACTGTGGGAATGGGTCAATTCTGCAGCAACTGAAATTCCACCTTTCTTCCATACAGTCACCCATTCCTGGTGGGCAACACTTGCAAATGGGGTGTAGGCATACACAACCCTTGAGTGGAACACAGACATAATGCCACAGGTCAGGTTGGGAATAGGTATCTTGAGTAAGGTTAAAAATTAGGAATTTCTCTTCTTCTCCAAAAGAGGCTGCAATATTATGACCATATCACTTCTCATCATCTTGGGTTTGTCCCCATTCTGCATCTTGTAGTAGCATATAAACCCACTGCCCAGAGCCCAAACACACTCTGGACACTCATACCTTCTTCCTCCTCTTGGCCTTTATAGCGCTCTCTTGCTTTTCTTCAGGCTGACTTAAAAAACACTCTGTAGGCTGCAAAACACATTAAAAAAAAAAAGTAAGAAAAAAAAAAGTCACCAAAGGAAAGCAAAGGAGGTAAGAGGAGATACAGAAACTATAATGCTGGGCTAGGAAAAAACAATTAAAACTGAACTTCCCAACCTGTAGAAGGAATCAAATCCTTACAGTTATATGCATATTAAATAATTTTGGAATTGAGACTGATGTTGCAACCAAGAGAGGGAATAAAAGAAGAGAAAATTGAAACATTTAGGGTGTAGTCATAATTCCATAAAATGGTGAAAAGCAGGTTTTGATACTTTAAAAAAATCAGGAGGAAAATATGAACAAAATCTACTGCTAAAATTATATTTTTAATCTCTACTATTGTAAATGATAATTTTTCTAAACTTTGCCAGTAGTGTTCTAAAATAACTGGGTCTAAGGTGAGCATCCAGATGGTAAAAAATAACATGGAACTGGGAAAGATTAATTGGAAACAATCATGCTCTGGAGTTCCCTCTACACTTTTAATGCAAAATTTAGGAAAACATGTTTCAAATCTGTCCTACCCCATTCTTGCTTTGTCTCCTCAGAGCAGGCAGGGTCAAATACACACAAGAAAAATACATGGTGCATTTCAGAATAATCCAACACGTGCTGCTATCATTAACCCTATTTTGTGCCTGAGTGAACAGGCTGAATTGGTCCATTTGTACCAGAGTCCCTGTTCACATAATCCAGCACTAGGATTTGTCCATAGCCACCTAAAATTGTCCAAAAGAGAGGAAGTGAGGCACAAACTTCTCTTGCTTCTCTTTTGTTTTGCCTTCTTAGGGTCTTCTACCTAATGGAAATGCACATTTATCTCCATAGACAGGCTTTGGAACTTAATAAGTGACTTGATGAAGAGTAATGAAAAAATAGGCTGAGCCGCAGGAAAAAGGCTCCATGCTACTATGATGCATTTGGCTGGAAAATTCTGCTCTTGTGAGAAAATGTGGAGAAGACTCATCACATGCAGCATTAAAAAGCTCAGGAACAGCAAATCCAGCAGTCCTCCCTGGGGAAAGCCTGAAAGAAAAGTATCAGAAGGAAAGGGAGCCCAGCTGAAAGCCAGAGAAGCTGTTCCTTTGCTCCCTTGGGAAGGCAGCTTCAGTCAGGCCAAGAGGGCCAAAGGAAAGCTAACAGAAGTTCAGAGTATCTGGGCCTTTCTGAGCCCCCACCTTAACAGAGGACACTTCATGGCAACTGGTGCTGAATGGCCCAACCCAGCACACTCCTGCCTTTCCAAGCCCACTCTCACAGCCTTATCAGAAGCAGTTTTTGAGGCTTAATTGTTCATATTATGCCTGCATTTCTCTTTTGCTCCCCACTCCCCTTGCTAAATTAGCTACTAAAACAGGTAACCACTATGCTCAGTACAAAGAAAGGACCTCTTGCTTTCTGTGCTGTGATGCAGCCACAGTCACTGCCCTTGCAAAGGCAGCAGTATAGCAATGGCTCTGAAACTGGTTGAGGATTAAGATGGAACTTAGGAATGATCAGAGAAGATTTGGCTGGGGACTTGCTACAGCAAGCAAGCACTCTACAGCTACAGCTGGAATGTAACGCACCCTGCATCAAAACCCGTGAGAAGTTGTGACAGGGATTGTATCTTGCCTCAACAACAGAGATCTGTCCCTGTGATTTTCTCAGGTATAAACAGACATTATCTTCACTAGAAATGAGGGGAATGACTGCAAGTGGAAACTCACTTAAATTAACAAAATTGTTCCAGAGTTAATGTAAGTTTGTTGGCTTTATTTTTGGTTTGCTGCTATTTTAAAAATCTCTGTCCTGACTCTGATTCAAGTGTTTTTAAAACAGCACCATACATTTCTTCATTCTTATCCCTACCATTAGCATTCCCAGACATTGAGACTGAAACAGAGCTACCCTCTGCTCTACTCTTACACATCCCAGCTGTCCATAGATACTTAAAGGCCATTCGCCAGGTGTTTTAATCATAAATTTTATGTTCAATATCATATTTTATGCAGAGAACAAGCCTTTGGATTGCTTCAGTCAAGGGCTACCTACAAGCAATCCAAAAGTCAGAAAAGGGCAAACCTGGATCTCTGTCTTCCAGTTGAGTATGGTGGTTCCCTATCCAATGGTGCTACCACTCTTCCAGCACACTGAAAAATGTCACTCATTCACTTTGGGCCCATTTCTCCCTTCTTATACATCGTGAACTTTACATAACTCTGCAAACACTCCCAACTGGTATCTGTATGAGAAAAGAATGAAATGCGCCACACAGCTGAAAAAATTTCTCTGAAAGAAAAAAACTTCTCACTGCTAAGGCTTCATTCAAATGTTTGAAAGTACCACCAAATGCCATGGCTTCTATTTTGAAGGCAGTACGTAACCCTTTCTTTCAACAGCCACAGAAACACAGCAGGCAATGCAAGCACACGGCAGGCTTGTAGTCAAAGCCTTGCTTCCTTAGAGAAGCATGTTAAGACTCAAAATTGCCTCCTTTACACTGCATATATATTTAGGCAAAAATATAGTATATTATTAGCCCAGCAATAGCAAATCCACTTTATTCAAACATTAAAAATAGTGACATAAAAAGAGAAATTGCATGGTGGCGAATGGCCGTAAACTTACACGTCTGTGATGATCTGCAGTCTAAAATATTTCAGCATCTGATCTCTCCTGAACTTCTGACCCTCATCCAAGCATTAGCTGCCTACCTACTCATGCAATAGCTCTTTGCATGCCACCCTTAAGTAAAGGTCATTTGCATGCTTTTCTTATGCAAGACACAAAGCAGACAACCACTGGTTTTTGACACTGCTCCCTCGTGCTCTGTGTTTTTATGCTATTTTTACATGGAAATTCTTAAAATGCAGAAAACAGGAAATTTGTGCCGAGACCAGTGATTTATGAACTAAAATGTCATAAATTCCTTGTTTGTTAGTCATACACAGAACATAAAATATTTCCTGTACTATATTTCTAACATGCTTTTTTTCTTTACATGTTGCCAAAGTTACGGGAAATTCAAATGTAGAGTGAAAACAGCCTTGCATGTGTGTGAAATTTACATTCCAGGTCAGCCACATACTCTGACTTTTGGAGTTTGTGACAAAGTAAACACATTACTGCGTCACTCAGATTGGAGACAGATCATTCATTTCACTGTAAGCCTGAGGACAGCCTGCAGACTAGGAACATGGATGCTTATAACTCTGGTTTGGTTGTCTCGTGACAGGCTTTTAGGTGCCAAGTCCATTGCAGAACAGCTTCCAGCCTCGGAAAAAGGCAGGCATGAGGAAAATGGGTTTTGTTATTTGCACCAGAACTACAAGACCACCAGCTTTCTGTAAATAACTCTGATTTTGTATGTCTAAAAGACGGGCAATAACCCATCCATGACTTTGAGCTCTCATAAAGCATTTCCCTCTTGCAGTTTCACATCTAAACATCAAATTACCTGATTTCAACATGCAGGCTGATATTCTTTACATGACAGAAAGACCAGTGGCAGGTGTTCTGCTACAGCTGAGCAGTCCCAGGCTACCTTGGCAAGTAACCTGTGTTGGCTATCCTTTCTAATGTTCTCATAAAAAGGGTCAAGCAACCCTTCCAAGCAAAGTGTCTTAACCTACTTCTAAATGCCGAAATGAAAATGGTGATAAAAAGTGGCTTCATAAGAATTCTCACTCCTCAGCATCTGACCCCCTGGTAGAGCATGTACAAAGGCAATACAGCTTTCTCCTGTATTGCTTGGTTCTCTTTCCTAATCAAAACATTGAACTCATTCAGATATTTGGATCACTTCACCTTTGGTCTCTTTGGAAAGACATCCAAAAGCATAGTAATTGCTACCATGTTGTTTACACTTCTCTGTTACAAAAAAAGAACATCCCTGCAAATGGCTTTCACTTGGGCAATTGCCTAGGCATTACAGAGTGAATTTACTATTGACCTAGGGGTCAAAATTAATATCCATAACCTCAAGGAGAGATAGCTTCCAATGTAATTTTAGTTCTCTGACAGCCACTCAGTCGATTCCCCTGGGTGGTATGAGGAAGGCAGAACAAATTTACCTTCAAACAAGAAACTTCTTAAAATCAGCTGACCTCTAGATGACTTTTTCCCTCAAACTAGGGTGATGCTGCCTGTTCCTTGGCATACTCCATGTAATGCTGAACAACACAGCTCCTCTTGGCATTAAATGAAGGTTTTAGCAGTGCAAGGGTAAGAAAACATTAACCTGTGAAGATCTAAATTCTTTTTCACTTGGACCTTGAACTGGGAAATGCTTGGGTAGAAAAACTGTACAATAAGTAAATATAGCTTTCCCGACTTTGTGTGTGCAAGGAAAGGGAAAAAGTTGCAGGGGAGGATACTCTCAGTAACACCATGCAGGCTTGTACCACTGGACAGTCACTTTGTAAGACAGGTCTGGCAATCTCAACTCACACAAAACAAGTGTGAAGTTATTGCTGAAAGGTACTACAGTGTGATCACTTCCAAATAAGGCAACATAATAATAAAAAAAAATAGATATATGAACATATCAGAGAGTGAAGAAAACTGTCTCTTTAGTGAAAAAAAGGACATTATGCTTCCCTGTGCGTTATCATCATTGTGCTAAACAATTGCTTAATTTACAAACCTGCTTTCTTTTCTTTTTCACAGCAGGTTTGGAATCTGAATCTTGACATGCTGCTGTCCTGTTTTTACTTGCTTTTTCAATAGCTTCATCATCTGAAGGATCTAATCAGAAAAAAAGAAAAGATCTTGTTACTGTTTTTCACATCCATCTATCCATCTTTGCATTCAAAAACAGGGATAAAATCTCTAGCTGAAAGGTTGTCACAATAACACACTCTCGTGATTGGCAATAAATACAGCTGTAACAAATACAGTCTTCTTGCTAAGTTTGCTGATACTTCTTTCAAAATAAAGTTATTTCCTCCTACTAAAACAAGTCTTGCAGATGAAGGGAAAAAACAGTCCAAGCAAACACATACAAAAATGCACAAAATCCCATTCCAAGCTCCCAAATGCCTTACTGACACACATTTAAGAAAAATTACAGGACAGGTATAATGTCCTACTGTGTAAAAAATATGCACACTTCTCCTGCAAGTACCTTTTAAATGCAATAATTAGACAAAGGCACAGTCCCAAAGTTTGAGCAGAATGTCCACAAATCTAAAACACACTTATGTTTTAAAAGACAACTATTTAAATTCAGGTGTCTCTACCCATTCTTTTCTTCATCTCTTTTATCTACAGAAAGACTTTGGGGAAAAAAATAAATGCACAGCAACAGCTCCCTCCAACAGTGTTATAATAGTGCTTTAGATGTATTCAGACAGACATTTCTACTGGGGTCTGAGTTATTTCCCTGATTATTGCCAGAAGTGTTATCATCCATCAAACTGAATTAATTCAACTTCTGTAATTGGAGTATTTCTGCCCAACAGGTATTCAGTCTTTATTGCAATCTCCTATATTCCAAAGTTGTAAATTCATAGTTTCAAGATTAAGTTATTTATTTTGAAAAGAGAGGAATAGGATTTCGTAAGCATCACCCCAAGTATAGATGATATAACTATATCTATGCCACCACTAGTTGAGAGCAGAGCAAACTGATGGCCAGAGAACATGAGAGAGAGAAAATCAGTTATAGCTGGTATTTACAAATTCCATGTTGAAATGGCTATCTACTAAAAAAGGGTAAGTGAAAGGATATGTGAAAAATATGCAAAAGAATTTAAGTGAAAGGTCAGTAAAGGGATGAAAGAGGGGAGGGAAGAATCTCTATTAATCCACAAATGCAGCATTATATATTATGTGGCAATAAGGCAGTGGCATTAAAAATCCTAATGTGACAGAATGGTTAACAAAATGGGTACATATTTATTCCTGGAAAGATACCATTTCATAATCTTCACTCCTTTCTCCCACCTTGAAAAGCCTGTGTAACAGTCAGCACCCTAAAGTTGGGTTCTGAAAGCTGTTAGGAGTTCAAAGAAGTTTAGAAAGTTGAAAGAGAGTAAAGAAAATCAGCAAATATTTTAGTAGGTTGGATGCCATTTGTCATGAAATCTCACTTGATATAGACTAGATTCTTGGCAAACCACAAGAGCTTTAGAAAGAGAGCAGCAACTGAGGAGAGAATTTGTTTTCTGTTCAGTGCAACTACGAGACTCCCAAGTGAAAAGGGTAGATAAATATGTTAATGAACTTAATTAAGACCAAAATAGATGCCATGGAAGAAATGACAGCACTTGTTTGCATCTCAACATAGGATGAAGACATTCTGAAATCTTAAAATAGGAATTCACCAAGAAAACCGCTCATTTTCCAGCTCTAGAGCGAATGCAGGAATGTGTGCAGCAAGTGAACATGACAGCTCAGCTGACCTATCTGTTTCATTCTCCTTGCAGGCACAGCCTCAAACCAGAGCTGAACAGACTGTGGCCACACGAGTGCCAGAGCCTACATAGAAATGATGTGCTTAGTCCTGTACAGCCCAACACATGGCAGCAGGTGAACAGGGCAACAAAATGTGTGGGACAAAGCTTTTCCTTACAGTACAGAACAAATATCTTTCTGTTGAGGATGTCCAAGTGCTCCTGTACCATATGGCTGTCCCTGCACAGCAACAGATCTTTCCTGCCTATTCCTCTCCAAGGTCACTGAGCACTTACGTGCTCCAGCCACTTTGGAATCTCAGATACAACACTCCGTTGGAAGAAGCTGAAAAATCACATCATTCAGCATACTCCAGGAAGTTTAAAAGGTGTCTTGGTAATTCAGTGTTACCCGTGGCCATTCCCATGGGCTTGATTCCTTGTGGATCACCCTTCCTCTAGCAATTTTTTTTTGTGCTGTATTTTGGTAGAGCAGCTTCTGTATTTCAGGACTTCTGACTTCTGTCTCATTTGCCCTGACTCCAGAGATACTGAAAGAGTGACCAGCTTTAACACACATCAGCTTCACACCCCTGGGGTTTTGGACACACTGCACTGAAGCAGGCTGTGGAGAGATGATATAAATGAAGTACATCAAAGAAATCAGATTTGCCTCTTCATCCCTCTTGCTTGCTGCGCTTGAGCCCCAAACACCCACTCCAAAATGAGTTTGTGCATATTTCACTGAACTGAACTGCTGTGAGAGCTCTTTCCAATGTTTCACATTGAAAATAAATGAGAATTGCATCAAATAGATTCAGGGGAAGCTGCCTGTGATCTGCAAGCATTCCTTCTGAAATCCCACTTGGCATACTCTGAAAGGCAAACAGGAGTCATGTAAGTCTTAAATAACCTCTTCTCTTTCTCACAACTGAAAGACATGCTGCTAGCAATAGCAATCTAAAACTGGACAAATGGTTTCCATGATCTGAAATAGCCTGACAATGTACCACCTGTTCACTGCTCATTTGAGTTTTGGACAGCACTTCATGGTGCAATGTCCTCTGCTCTCAGGCAGAAGTGAGAGAAGAGGGCACAGACTCAGACTTAATAAACATCAGTTCAAATTTGAGCATCCTTCTGCAGTACCTGAGTTTCTTTATTTCATACAACTGGAGAACTTTCTACCTATTCAGAAACAATCACCCACATCCCACAATCACCCACATCCCAGTCAGGACAGCAGCTCGTCTCAAGCTGTAATTGTTTGTGACACCATGTCAGCTCCTGTGATGACAGGAGCATTTTGTTGCAGGCATAAAAGTACCACAGGCCAGACTCTGCCAACCATGCTCACATTAAACTGTGTACCTTTCTCTGCAAATAGTTACCTTGATGTCAGCAGGGTTATTCACAAAATAAATTATAACTTGATGCAAATACATGCAGAAGCTCAGAGATCACATACATGTCTGTAACAGGCCAGCACTGTTTGCTCTGCTTTGAGGTGTTGAGCTTCCCAGGAGAACTCTCTCTGCCAGAACAGGAGAATTCACAAATCCTTCCTTAATAATAAGCTGGTGAAAATACATATATAATAAATTGAAAAAATAATTGATTAATACAAAGTTGACTTTCATCTGGCTTGAGGTGCAAAGGAGTGGGCAGACAGGTGCTGACAGGACACACTGCTTGCAGGGTGATGCTGTTGAGCACAGCAATTCTCTGCCTCTGCTTCCCCGAGACTTACGCCATTTACGCAACCACAAGGTCGTCCAAGGCATCAGAACAGTAGCAAAATGCTCTCAATACAGAAAAATAAATGAGAATTCTACAACTCTCCACATGTTTTGCTTCGGTATTACATCGGCAGCATGCACATACTAACAGGCTTCCCAGTCAGGAAGTATTTATATTTTATCTTATTTTGAACCAGGTAAAAATGGAAAAAGCCATTTCTGCTTCATACATGCACACACACACACACTTTTTCATTTATATCCATCACTGTTTAAAATCATCCAGTGCACTGGTTTCTAACTTATTTCAAATTTAATATTAACATATGCATGTAGTCCAAGTACATCAATATGTGTACTAATTATATACATGTAAACACATGTATTAATATATACACATCTGCATGTTTATACACATATATATAAAAAAGGACAGAGATATTTAGATAATTTAACAGGTTCCCTTTAGTAATCACCTTTATTAACCAATATATTCACAACAAATTAACATTTTTTCATTATTTACTATGGTATTTTTAAAGGCAAACAAGACCTTAATGATATAGGATGTAACAACACGTGCTTTGATGTGAATGCAATTTTGTTCATACAAAATAGCTAGTTCATACAAATGCATGCATTTGCATTTTGATTCACCATTACTGAGACTTCTGACCTTCACATGCCACTTTTCTACTCTGAAATTATTAACATAGGAGTTATAGTGACAATGACATAAATAATTAATTCCCGTAAGGACCAAGGCTGACTGAAAAAGTGAAACTCTTCTAGGCAGGACACTTCCAAATGCCCCAAAAGAAATAAAAAGTTACTACTGTAAATAATCTTAAAATTCTTTGGGAAATGGAGCTTGTGGTTCAAGCCAGTCTACAACTGAAATAAAGGCAGCTCACAGAAATTATGCCAGCCATGGGAAGCTTGTTACAAGATGGGAATATGAAGAAAACAAAAGGAGCTTTTTGAGAGATGAAGGAGGGAAGGTTCTTAGAACTCTTCATAATGTAGGAACAACCAATATGTAATTAAAAAAAGAAAACCTGGAATAGAAATATGTTGTTTTGCATACATACCCAAAGAGAAGAGAGAAAATAATTTCTACTGGTGTTTTTTTGTTTTGGGCTTTTTTTTTTTTTCTGGAGCTAAGCGAGATCTGGCATCTATTTGGCATCCAAAAGGCTTCCAGTGACAAAGGCCAGTACAGGACAAGTTCAATTCTTACCACTAAATTAATCTCTGTGACAAAATTTGGAGGGAACCTGTTTTGCATGCCCACAAGGCAGAATCCCTCAACTTTTATTTCATGCATCTGCCTGCAATCAGACACACTCTGGGTCAGAAATCCCTGTTTCTTCCCTTATGCTTTCATCAGGGCTATGTATCAGTACTAAACTAGAATTACATGAGAACAAAGTTTGTACAAAATTTATTATGCCCCTCACCCCTTTACCCCTTTCCAATTTCTATCCTTCTCTGCCTGTCCTAAAATTGCTTCCTACCTGAAACCAGATTTTAAATAATACCTATGTTTTCTAATTTCTAACAAAAAGTTCAGTACACTGTGGAAACAGGTTTTGTATTTGTTATGCTCTCTTTCTAATTTCAGATATATTATAGGAAATTATATGCTTGTCATAATTCTGTAGGTGGGCATAGTTCAGTTTGGGTGTGCTATGATGAATTAATTTCAGGCTGCATTGTAAGTGGCTATTTTTATTTACTGGTTGATTAAATTGTACTGATCTGTGTTCATTAATCTGGGGCAAACTATTTCTCAGGGCTCCCACCTCTAAATTCAGTAGATTGAAACATTTTGATGCCAATTAAAATGCCAAGTGTGTTGGGCACATCTTGAGACTTTTCTTAATTGCCATTTCTCTTTGGGAGGAAAGAAAAATAGGGGAAGAGGTCAAAGAAAAAAAAAATCTGAGACTTCCTTATTATTCTCAGTTTTGCTATTAAAAACTGGCCTCAATCTTATTGAATCAGATTAAGTAATCTCAAGGTCAATGCACTGCTTGGAACTTCTCTCACTGCTTCTCTCCTGCATGTCCCATCAGGTACACACAGTGCAAGGTCAATTAAATTTCTGTAAGACATAACAGCTGTCAGCAAAATTGGCTCCCAAGTCCCTGTTCATCCTTGCTCAGCTGAGAGGGCTCCTGTTGCCAGCAGAGTTGTGCTGACCACAGTGGCTGGACTAAAAGTGGCAATGACAGTACCTTACACCACACCCCCAAGGCACCACTCTGAGGCAGCAGAGAACACGGGGCTCAGGTGGGTCCTGCCATGCTGCCCACCAGCACCCAAACAACAGATGGGCTCTTCTAAATGCAACAGGCATGGCTGGTGGGCTGGTTAACTAAGAAAAAAGGATGAACATCCTTCCCTGACAAAAGGCAAAGGTTCTGTATAGCAGTGGGAGAAGGAGGTACGGAATTCAGTGTTTCACAACAGTCCAAACCATCTCCTGGACAAATCCCAAATTACTCAGCCGTGTGTCACCAGCACAGCTGACCCCAAAAGGAGGATCTCTTTCATGTCTACCAGGTCAATCCTCCCTAAATTCCCTCTCTGTAGGCAGTGGACAGCTTTGATTTTTCCTGTTGAGAAGCCTAATAATAGCTCAGATACCCTGGAGCCCACGGTGTAAAGCCAAGCAATAGCTATGAAGCTCTTTTGGAGACTTTTAGACCACAGAACGGCTAAGAATACAAATTTTATTATTAATATGGTTCTTCAGACCAGTTGCTGGCTATTTATCATGGCAATACTATAGAAATTTCTAGTAAATGAGATAAAAATGTTAGACACAAAAGTAATCTGTCCTTGGGAAGATCACCACATAACCATTGCATTAAAAATAGCTACGACAGTGTCAGCACCCTTTTCTTTTCTCAGATTGCTCTGGCTAAATTAGAAAGGGTCCCCTGGCAACTCAAGAAAAATAAGTAATTCTCCCCATCACAGGCGTGCATCAAGTGCAGTGAGTGGCACAACAGAGAAATCTAGATGACACATTACAGAAAAAGATCCCCAAACAACAAAACATCTCCTTACCTCCTTGAATAAGGATTAGCTAAATCATTTGAAACAGTAGAGTAAGATCTAGTCTTAGAAATCAATACAAGAACATATACTCACAATAGATGAAAAAATAGTATTTAATTGTATCAAAAGACATAATATTACAGCTTAATGGAAAACTTGGGCAATTTTTGCAGTTCAGCTTTTGCAAAATGGGCACATGAATCAAATGAAGTGCCTTCATTCATAAGGCCTTAAAATATTTGGGTATTTTGACCACTTAGAACTCAAGAGAGAACACTAGATGCCCCGATACCTGTTGTTGTCACTAGGAAGCACAAAGCTGCACAGGAAGCTCTGTTGCAGGTTATTATTACTAGTCAGTACCCGTTCCTCCGACTTCATCAGCCTGCTGCAAGAGGGGACAGAGCTGCCTCCCTGCCTGGGCTGAGACAACCTCCACAGGAATTACACATGGTGCCAGTGCTCCATCGTCCCAAACCATCCACAGTCCCCAAGGTCTGGGCTGGTTTGCCTTCCAATCTCTACAAACCAAGGAGTCCTTTCCCAAAACAGGCGCATTCCAGGACAACAGTAAGTTTTGATATCTGTGAGGATGCCCCAAACTGCAAACTTTATCTCCTAAGGTGTTTGAAAAAAGGTATTTCCAACTGTGCTTGTGAGGCACACCAGAGGGGCAGACAATGTGAGACTCAGCACAAACAGACACAGTCCTACCAAAGAATCGAACCAGCTTCAACTTTGTCCCCATAGGTAACAGTCAGATACCCGAAACTTCAAACTCCATCCAGGCCAAGCCTGTGCCACGCCACTCTGTACGAGTTCCCTGTAATAGTTCCTAAAGACTGGCAAAAGCTTGTACTACAAAGTCAAAGAAAACATTCTTCTAAAAATGCAAACCCTTTCCTGGGGCAGTTCAAAAAGCATATCTAGCACAAACAACTATTTTTGCCTGATAAATCCTGTGACAGGATATTCAGTTTAGGTTCCTCTTCTTTAAATTGGATAATTTAAATTAAAATTACTGTCCATTCAAGCAAAAAAGAATAGATCTTTATGGAATAATATCAAGTTAATTTTCATTAAATTCTAATCTGATAGAAAAAGGTTTTTTTATCACAGACATAACTATCTGCAATGCAAAGGATTTCCCACAATACATTTCTAACAACTACATCTCCCCTTTTTTAAACATTTTTCTTTCAATACTCAAAACAGGTACTACCAAACTGATTTTTGACGTGACATGCTGACTGGGAGTGAATTAAGAGACAAAATAAAGGGCATATCAGAGAATAAGACCAGAGGAAATCCTCTGTTGTATACATGTAAGCACAGGAAAATAAATTTTATATGATCAAGGCTAGGCCTTGTAGTATAGCTACAACCTCAACCTACTCATAATTCGACTTTTACATTGTTATATTTTGCCTTTAAGACAGAAAGATGGTAGAAAAGCCACAGAACATGACTGATCAGAGGTAAAAAGTAGTAGGTCACTCTCTTTCTAATAAGAATAACTTTTTCACCTACTAGGTAAAGGCTGAATATGATATCCTACTTATGCCCTTGACAATGGAAAATAGCATCACCAAGGTAAGCAGAGAGAACTCAGTATTCATTTAGTCACTGGAGTATTAAAACCCATGGCAAGCAAAGGACAAACATGAAGGTTTGACATGATAGGAACATGACAGGTCCTTTGACTGTTTGCCATCCAGTTTAATTTGTTCATTATGAGCTTGCCAAAAATGAGCAACCAGAGACTTCAGCACAGGGTACAGATCAGTTCTGTTGTTTGTACCCTTCACTCATGGTATCATGAGTGAAGGCTGAGATAACATCCACAAATCACTTCAGTCTACTCTTTTTCTTTTGCTCTCTTAAAAACTATCCTTCATGCTGAAACTTCCAATAACCTCCTTGTAACTCAAAATTTAATTCAAAACCTTATTTCTAGAGAGATGAGGAAATGGGAGACTTTTGTTTAAGTAGCATGGGGTTTTGGCTGTTTTCAAATCTACTGGATGAACATTATAAACGTTAACCTTGTAAAAAGAGCTTCTCTTCCTAAGAGATGCCACACATTGCACGCCATACAGTCAGTTTAGAAACCACTCAAAAGGGTGCCAGCAATCCTGTGCAACAGCTTATGCTCATAAGACAATGCTATCCAACTCTGAAAAGCAGAGGAACAGAGCAAGCCAGGATACAGTTGACCACACTGAAAACTGTCTGAACCATTATGGTTCACAATCTCACCTTGTAAATGCTCCATGGGATACTTAACTACAAATGTCTAGGAATTTGGGGTTAATCCAAAGAAAAATCACCTCACACATACTAGTTACTAGAATGTTTAATTGTGTTGAGGGAGAATCCCACAAACTTGGCTTGAAATAAGTCTCAACCCCAACACAGGCATCTGGGATAGGAAACTCCATCCAGGCCAAGCCAGTCAGACCCTACTCATTCCAGAGGAAATGCTACCAAAGAAAGCTGGGCAGTCAAAAGCTGTCAACAAATAAGCAGAAAAAACATTGAGAATCATAAGGAAAACACAAGTTAAGTGCTCAGGGAAAGCTAGGCACAAACTAGGGCCAGACTCTACTGCATTTTCCTCTTCGTGGTGCAGAGAGAAAAATTAAAGTCATCCTAAAGAAAACTTGAGTGTATACAGCTGTCAAACAAAACACTTCTCCATCCATCTTGATGAACACATACAACCACTTTTAAAGACTTTTCCCCTTCTTCCAGGAAGTCTGCATCACTGGGGTTGGTCACGGAACATTTAGAGCCCTGTACACATGAACAGCACCACTCTATAAAAGCCTCCCCAAAGATTAACTCCCTGCCCAAAGCCAACCAGTGTATTATTTGTGTGAGCAAGAAATCACTCCTTCTCCACAGTATTCCTACGGGAGAAGTGCATGGCCCAGTTCCCGACAAAGTATGACTATTGCCTGTGCTTTAAGACCCACCAAGCACTGTGATTCCTTCTTTTTCTAAGAACTACTCATCCATCATGTATGGAAGCCTCTGTTTGCTGCAGAGGGTGAAAAGCTGGTGAAAAAGAGGGTGAAAAGTATACTCCTCATGCTGGGGAGGAGTATATATTCCCTCCTTTATCCTCATCACCTTCCTGGTGTGAATGAAGGGATCTGTGGTGAATTCAATATCCTGGCACTAGAGAGAGGGGTAGAATTGGCAGGGGCACTGTGGAGCTTGAACTGGGAGGGTTGGTGTGACTCCTATGAAGGTACCACCCTGGAGCACAGACAGCCACAGTGCTATCCATGTTTAGTGATGTTGGTGACCTGTACATTCAGAATTTCACTACTTACACAGTGCTATTCAATATACACCTATCTGGAGGTGGACTTGCTCCTTTTTCAGGTCCTCTCTTCTAAATCAAAGACCACCATTCTTCATTTGTTACAATATTGACTTCTGAAAAACATTTATTCTTGTTAATGGGGAAGAAATAGGTAAACTGGGAGGAAAGATGAACTTGGATAAATCCATAAAACCATTTAATGGGTGGGGTCTCGCCTAGGTCTGACTATGAGTGAGTTTTAGCCAGGAATGTAGCATACTCCCAGATGTGATGTTTCCCTTAATACTGCCAGTGATTCCTGCTTTTTTACTGTTCTCTGTATTGGGAAGCAGCTGTGGCTCACAGCTGCAGTTCTTGCTGTGAGGGTAACACAGAGAGTCTGGCTGATCCTGTGCACTTCAAGTCTATAGATCATGATAAAATTACACAGTGGAACTTGCCAAAAATAGTAGGCTGCAATTAAAAAGGATATATAGCACACTTCACAAAAACTTAACAGCACAAATTATAGTTCACAGAGACACATTGCTACTTTACTGACTACTGATACCATTCCCACCTTTTTGGCTCATGGATGTTTTGCAGATGCACACATCTATGGTGTGCAGTTATCACAGCCATGATTTTTCTCAGGTTCTCTCTGAACTTGGAAAACTGCACGCATGCATAAAATGTAGCATACACTCAGATAGATGTCACCACCAAATAATATATCCCACTGAAGAACAACACTGCAAACAGTCTTTTATCCCAACTCTCCTGCCCATCTTTACACACAACACGAGAGTTGACATTTTGAGCTGCTCTGATTTCTGCAGCTTTATTTTATTTTATTTAGAAGCCTTCATATGACATAGAAGTATCAGGTCTCCATTTGACAGAGTATTAGGTTGACTCATATCAAGTTAAACTCTCCTTCAGGCTAAGAACAAAATACCCTGACATGTTGCCACACAGTTAGAGTGGCAAATTCCCCAGATTATAAAACATCTGTTGAAAACCAGTTCCCATACTAAGGCACAAGGGATATGTTTCTATTCCTCTTATTCTTTGCTTCCTCCTCCTCTCATATACTTCACATTTCTCTGCAGTTTGATCTCTATTACAGGTTCTCATCCCCTTTTAAGCTATCCTAACATGTCAAATTTATACAGCACTAGAATATACATTTTTATGGATTTAACTCACTTTTCCAAAAAGTCTTACTGATTATAAGAGCAAGTGAAAGGAAGGATAATTTTTATAGTCAGAAGCATTTAGGGCAATGCTGCACACTGATGCATTAAGGCTTTTGAGAGGAGGAAAGGCATCGGGGTTGTCATCTATGTCAGTGCTCTCTATTTAAGACTAACAATTACAATGCAATCTCATCTGCACAGGCCTTTTGTGAACTGACATGCAGCTCATTTGTTTAAATGATCAAATAAAGCACATTATGAGTCAATCAGTTCTAACTACCAGGAAAATAAGAGCTCATACCTAAATTCATTTGCTGCAAGCAGATGGTGGATTGCTTTTCTGTCCCTTTATGCTGGAGTCCTGTTCCCTTAGATCCTCTCTACTAAGAGGGGGACATACCGGGAGGTCAGTTTTCCGACAAGGTCATCTGCCTTCAGAGTATGAAGAGAATTGCACAGAAAGTGGGTTGGGCTATATTTAGAGTTTGGTCCAACTCCGTGCCAAGGTCCCCCCCGCTGTCTCTCTCTTGCAGCACCGTCTCAGGTTTATTCTTGCAGATTCTCAGCCCACAGAACACACGAGGATAGGAAAGTCGCTCTGAGCTACTGCTGGATCGAGGTTTTTTGCAATTTGCTAAAAACAAGAGGATCAGCAGTTCAGATGAGAACTCCTTAAATCCCTCACTCTTCTAGTCCTTATCTTTTTTTTATTTAAGTGGATTTTCCCTTTTCAGTTGAATAAGGAGAGGAAACTGCCTGGGACAGAGCAAAAAGACTCTCCTGAGCAAAGGTAAGGCTGCTTCATTTTTGTATTGTCATTGTAATTACAGAGCAATTAATGATTTGGATCAGATATGCTTCTTCTGCTACACCAGTTCTGCATGTCAGCATTAAGGATATTTTTGGATAATGAAATTCTTCATGTAAAAATATCAATTCTCATTATCACTGTCTATAAGAAATGGGAAAATAAAATGGGTATCAGCATGTGAAATAGAATATACACTATCTGATTTTTACCTGCTTAAATTACTGTAAAAAGCACACAGCCATGCCAATAGACTGTATCATTCTGAAAATGAGAGAATCCCAAATGTGTGGCTATATGCACATTGACTACATATACAGGCATGCATTTAGATGTGCTCAGTGATATTTCAGCCACATTATTTTGCACAATATGAGCAAGCATGCCAGCAAGTTTGCTTTAGAGGGCTTGCTGCAAATGGCACAGATATAAGTAAAAAATAATAATAATTAATAAATGAACACGTGCTCAAATCCCTGTATAGTTCCAAAAAAGTTTCACAGCTCCAGAGCACAGGTAGCATTACAGATCATATTGTATTTGGTGCACTTTGCACTGTATGCTATACACTGGTTCAGCATTGCTTCTCTTTTTAAAAGCACATATGGCTCAACAATTTTCCTCAGCACCATTTTAAACTGCCGTGATTCTTTAGGAAAATAAAACCTCTGGATAGAATACATCATTGCATACCTGACTGTAAGGAGATCCTAACACATTTCAGGTCACATGGGCATGATGATACTGTGGTATGGATCCAACATGAGGAGAATGTTGTCATGTAAAGACACTCTGGAGCCATGGATTTAGCACTGGCACACACACACACTTTCTAATGCAACATGACCACAGCAAGGCCACAGGAATGGTGAAACATGAAAAAATTGGGTAGGAAGGTCCACTTGATCCAAAGGTCCAAACACTGATGGGACATCACCAAAACATTCTTCACAACATAATCACTGTGTAAAAGCCTTAGCAGAAGCAACTGAAGAAAGGCAGATGGATTATGGATTAAAAGTAAGCAAAGAGCAAGAGAGGTCACCAAGTCACTGTGAGTTCAGCTAAGCTGACTGGGTGAGTTCAGCTAAGCTGACTGGGTGAATTCCTGTAATTATTTCAGGTTGTCTTTCCTTAGTATAGCTGCTAGTTAAACGATGCCATGCATCAGGCTGTAAAACATTCTAAGTTCCCAAAAGTCTAATCTGCTGAAAAAACTTCTCATTTTGCTTACTCTCAGCTATATATAAGATCTCATTCTTTGCTTCTGATTTTGCTTAGTAATTTATGCTTGGAGTCTTAAGTTTATTTGACAGAAGTAATAAACACCATCCCTTTCACACAAAATACCTTCCTAGCAGTCCTAAGACTCTTTAACAAATGAAAATTATGGTATCATGCCATGGAACCAACTTGGGCTGTGTTGCATGTGATAACTCAGATTCATCCAGAAGGCTGATATTGCAAGAACTTGGAAGAAGAGGCTGTTAAAGGAGGGTTACTGAAGTACTGCAAATGCGTTTATCAAATTTACCAGCAAGTAAAAGGTGTCACAGTATAAAAGCATCTAGTGCAGTGTAAGATCTGAACAATCTTTTAGAAACAGTAGTTATACACTGATAGAAAAGGGGGAAAATACGTCTTTATGAATTTTAAACGTTCAGGTTTTGCCTAAAGTTATTGCTTAATGAATCAACTTAGTTTTTGTGATGCTTTGTGGTACTACTCTCCATTTGCACGTGGGAAAATATTACTTACTCCCCCATCTATATTAAAGACATCAGGGTTGTAGGGTTGGCTTAAACAAAAGCAGTAGTGATGTGACTGAGCTTACTAATGCAGCATTCCCAAACACCCCCCTGGCAGATGGACAGGAGCACTGCCACACGACAGTGGCAGACAGGGACTGGCTTGTTTTGAAGGAAGGGTCATCACACCCTTCCCACAGGAGCTGAGCCTAAAACGTGTCTGTCACCCAAACTGGTGGGAGGTTTGTTGACATAGGGATGGCAGGATGACAGCTTTGGAAAATGGCAGTATGGTAATGAATATGAGCATGGCATTACCAGAAGAAGCTAGAGAGAAGCACATCTGAGTGAACAGGCCTCATATTCTAAGGCAGACAAACCTCAGTCTGCTTCTAACTTCTCTCTGGGGCCAATCCTACTTGGTGGGTTCTTACTCTTCCTATTCTGACCTCATAAAACTCCATTAAAAATTCCAGCACCATGAGCTAGCTTTGTCTTGCTACAACGTGGTCTCCAATGGGCACAATATGTCCATTCTAGTGGAGACCACCATGGAAGAGAAAAAAATTTTAAAAAGTTGACTAAAAGGAGGAAATTTATTTTTTTCTCCTCTCATGTAAGAAAGAAAGAAAGACTGAAACCCTTCAACTGCATTAGAGGGGCTGATAGGGCTGAAACCCACCTTCCTTCCCTGTGGTGGAAGGGCATGGCCATACATACTGAATGACATGTCCAAGGCTGTGGAGGAGGAGGAAGGGAAAGCTTGGCTAATGATGTATGCTGCCAACTGCCCCGGCAAAGCTCCAAGAGGACATTCACTCACTCGTTGCTTTGGCACTGTCCCCCTCAGCTGACAGGTGTAAGCAGGGCCAGAGCCAGATGGGTAAATCCAAACAGCACCAGGGGGACAAGTCCCTGGGGGGATCAGCAGTCAGATCCCCTGCTCTACTCACTGTATTTATGTTCTCCCTTGGGAGCTTTCTTCTGGTGCAACCAAACAACAGACAAGCCTGGGATTTTTCTCCCTCTCTGCCAAGCTGAACAAAAAAACAAGCTGGGATTTTGGGAAGAGTCAAAGATACCTCAACCTGTACTGAAACAAGGACCTTTAACAGGAGGTCCTGCCAGGTACCACAGCACCAATGCTACACGGCTCTGCAGTCAACCTGCAGGACCCAAGACTCACCTCCATCCACCACCATCAATGCACAGCTGGTGCTGCAGCTGGCATCGAGGCAGGGACACCCAAAAGGGGCTTGGAAGAGTGTGAAAAGGGTAAAGGTGGCACTGGGAGTCAGTCTGTGAGCACTTGGGTACAGCTCTGTGTGTACACCTGTGTAAGGGAGGAACACAAAATTTGGTATGAAAGCAGGTGCCTACAGCTGCTAAAGGAGCTCTGCCTTAAATCCTGCACTGAAACTTTCTTTCAAAACCTTTAGTGACTACTGCCACAACTTCTGAATATACTTTCCAGGAAGAGCTGGATGATGACATGCCAATATATGCTGTATAGGAAAGAGAATTCCCAAAGCTATAATTAAGCAAACAGCTAATCAAATAATTATAGTCATTCTGCTAAACATTACTTTCCCCTGAGACTAATTTGTAATAAGGACAGGGAAAGAAATCGAAGTTCATACTCACAACCAGGCACATAACCCCAACCTTTGTCTGACCTGCTTTCACAAATCCATCTCTCAAAAATAGGAAGGAAAAAAACCCAACAACACAACTTTTCCATAGGGTGGCCTGCTGGTACAGTCTGCCCTGAGGAGAGGAACAGACCCATCATCTGCATTTTCTTTCAGTCTGATACAAGTGTTGGGACGGACAGAAAGATCTCCAACACTGGTTTTCATGTTTTGCAATTACAGAATATTACTTTTAAATGTGGCAAATTGACTGTTGTCTACTCAAAGTACAAAAAATCTTCACGCACACAACTAAGCACAGTAAGGCAAAGGACAATAAATCCACTGGAACAGTGAGGTACTCTTCAGGCCTGCAGTATCACACTGCTTGGCAGTTGCAGGTGCCAGCTCTGAACTCAGGAAAACTGCAGGCAGACCACAATCTGCTACGCCCAGTGCCCTATTTCTTGCCCAGACAACTTTGTGGTCCCACTCAGTACAATTTCCTGGCTCTCGGTCCCTACTTTGGTGATTATTCAGGATGGGTATACAACCCATTCATGTGAGAAGATGAACGTTGTCAACTTTAAAACAATTTCCAATGACAATCCCATCTATACAGTATGGCATTAAGCTATGCAGGAGGAAACAGTTAAGGGATTACATAAAACTGACAGAAATTTCTTATCTTCCATTGCATAAGCCTAAATTCTTTCAATTGCAGCAAATTCAGTGACCACTACTGATGCTAAAATGCCACAGAAAGTAATCCAACAACACTTGAGTTCCTCTGTCTCAAACACCAGAGAATGAAAGTACATACAGACAACTGCAAAACAGTAAATCACAATTTTATGTAAAATGAACCATAGTCCTGTTAGAAGAAATCCTTGGAGGTGAACTTTCTCACTTTTCACTCATAACCAGCTTTTTAGTCCACCAGTCTGATCTGCAGGCATTCACTTCAACAAGAGAGCAGAGTCCAATCCTAGCACAAATAACTTTGCAAAAAATCAGTAATTACAACATGGTTGTATTTTAGCACAGTCCTCATGCACTTTTCTTAACAACTAATAATATCATGGGTGAATAAAAGACTGAAGGATGAAAAAAAAATCTCTAAATGGATATCAAATAATTTAATGCTCTCCCTAAAGAAACAATTTAAAAATCATGCAGAAAGTATAGTAAAAAATCGGCATTTTATACCATCTTGTCGGTCTTTAAGAACACTCAATTTAAAATAGCAAATGAGCAGCAGCCACTCTCCCTGTCACTGAGTTCTCTTCTGCTAACACTACGCTCAGAGATGTCACCCAGTACAACTTGATGTACATCCCCTCTCACAACACCTGCCTCAAAGAAGGGGGTGGAAAGGAAGTCCCACTTGGGAAGAAAGTGAGACTGTACAGGATGAGCTTGTCAGTATATGAGAAAAATGAAGGGTTGAGAAGATGTGTCAGGGCTCATGTGCTCGAGCACCTGCTGTTGCTGTGCAGTTCCTCTCACTCAGCCAAGCCAAGGGGCTGCACATTCCTTGCTGCACATTCACCCACTCATCAGCACCAGCCCACTTAGAAGGAGAGACAACCAGGCTGCAATGGAGACAAGTAGACACCCAGAGGTTGAAATTATATGACCTTTTTTGCAAATTGAGGCTCTTGAAGCAGGGGGGAAAACAGAGCTTTTGTTCCTCCTCAAACTAACTTTCATCTGACTTCCAGCTGTCTGATGGACAGCATGTAGTATAATTATAGATTTATTGAGTCTTCCCAGAGATTGGCTCCTTACGTGGGCAAAGAATTTCACAAATCTCTTTGGGAGCCTGGATATTCCTCCATTTTAGACTTCTCTGTCATAAACATACAAGGCAGGTTTCCTATCAAGTTTGCTCCTTGACACCAAAACAAAAGGAAGAAATGCCAGACTTCATCGAACAGTGCAGGGTATGGAGTCATCACTGCAGAAGGCACAGCGACACTCTTCCCTACTGTCTTCTCCTCTGACATGTCCCTTAAACAGAGCTGCTAACACTGAAGACATTTTTATCATTAAAAGTGTAAAGCTATAGTATGTACTAAGCAGTTAATATTCTATTTTACAATTGATGATGTACTACATAGATGAGTCAATACACTGTGTTTCATTTGTGTAAATGCCCAGTCCACGTGGTCTGAGGAGGGAGTTCTAGAGGATTTATTTGGATGGAAATCAGGGCATGTATGTGCCATGTTATACTAAAGAGATTGGGAGTATTCATTGAGAGGGACTCATTTGAGAGGGGCTGCTTAGCCTTTAGCAAACCACTAACACTTCTTCTATCTCAGTTAGTCTTACTGCAGGAAAAAAAAAAAAGATGCAGAAATATCCCTTAATGGGGTTTGTTGGAGCCTAAATAACATATGGGAAGTCCTGTGGGATTCTGGAAGTGCTATAGGAGAATATAATAGTTGTTTTTTATATTGTGACAGAAAGGACATGAAATCCCTTTCTTTAACACTTGAAAAAGCTAAAGTGTTTTTAAAAGTCTTTTTGAGAATCCAAACCACTTGCATTCAGATCATTAGTACAAAGAACAAACTTGGGCCTTACTCTGTCAGAGCCACAAGTAAGTCAGATGCATTTTGATCCTGAGTTACAATCTCCACGTTCCAGTATTGACAGCCACAATCAAAGGCTTCTTTGTCATGTCTTTGCTATTCAGCAGCTTCTGGGAGAGTGCCCCTGACAGGACACAAGAGAAAGATAAGGGTCAGCCTTATCCAGAGAGTTTCACTACCACGTCCAGTTCAAGGACAAACTGCTGACAGACTCTGCAAAGCTGGGGCCAGAATATGCACAGGGTGGGAGAGACAGAAGCAGTGCTTTATCTAGGTCCTGAAGTCTGGACTCTGGAGACAGCCTCGTAAGGCTGATGTCCTCTGGTATCCTGTATGGATTCACATGATGTGAGCTCTTCCTTCGAGACCCTGTTGGGAAACGCAGTCTCCACCTTGTTGATTTACTGCAGGACTGCGGATAAGGAAACTCCTGTAGCAGAACACTACCCACAGCACAACAGGGACGAGATAGGAAGCACATCTGTGCAGGGAGATCAGTGTCTTAGCCAAAGTTACAGAAAACAGAAATTGTAAATTATTCCACATCTTACAATATGGGAAACAGCGTAACCCTCACATCAGAGATACTTTGTCTCTCACTGTTTGTTTTTGGGAGCAGAAAGAATGGCTATATACAATTAATGATATCAAACAGAGCCCAGTGTAGCAATAAAAAACCCCTAAACAATACATTAAGTACTGTCATGGTCATTTTATCCTTTGGTTTTTGTTTTAAACTGAACTAATTACTTAGCTCAGCAATGGTCAGGACTGGAAGGCTATACCAGGATGGTAATGAAGGTATAACCCTGGGGAACAATTTTGATTATAGTGAAGGTTTCAGCTGACTACATTTTAATTAATCCAAGTAGTACAGCACTCTGAATCCCCAGATATCCCAGATCAATTTGAAGACTAACATGATTCGTTTTACAGCACACTTTAACATTGCTCTTATAAATTCTTCAACAGTTCTTTTAAGTCTCAGAGGTAATCCAATTTCTCTTCTATTTTTATTATAGAGGCTTTCAGAAGACATTTCTACTATATATCACTAAAATCATGTGGCTGTGAAATGCCAAATATAGCATCAGAAACCAAATACCTCTTCAATACTTGTATTAATTAAAAGCACAAAAACATTCCTAATCATAAAAGAAGGGGGTTTTTTTGTATTGATAAATCATTTTAATTTAAAATATGTCTCTATTATAATAAAGATGAGCCACAGTAGCATTTGGTTAAAAAGCTCAGCAGTGAACTAGCATAATAATATGAGATAACATGAAAAGATAAAAAGCAGGATGTTCAGGGTTCAACACATGGTGCAGTGTCATAAACATTTTCTGTATAATCCAGGCTTACGGGAGCTTTGCCTAAAGTCTGACAAAACATACATAGAAATACATGGCAAACAAAGAACTAGATCCCAAAATAAGCAAGTTTTGATGAGCTAATACATCATAAGACCTATAAGATGATGTCATCTATATCTTTGAATTCAGAAAGCACATAAATTTTCCTGCTCATTCTCCTCGGCATCATGAATTCACCAGTGTTTTGCTGCTGTATGGAAATGAAAACGTTAAATTGCCCAGTACTCTCCCTGCTTCCACTGAGACACTGCAGCCCCCAGCATCAGTTAAACATGACCTGTGGAGGTGGCTGCACACTGTCCCCATCCAGCAGCAGCAGCAAATACCAAATCTTCCTCCAAAAGGGATATAAAAACCAGAAAAAGATCCAGACAATGTGAAAGGACCAGGAAAATCCCTGAAGACAATATTCAAGCAGAAATGGCTAAACCCAAAAGAAGGGCAGCCAGCACATGCCACTGAAGCCAGTGGCAGTGGTGACAGGAAAGGGAATGAGGGCAAGAGATGTGGAACACTAATTCTGACCCAGAACATTTCTCTTTGTTGTCATGTAGAAAATGCTTTGTTTTCTGCAAAACCCAACCCTCTCCCTTTCTCAATAGGGTGAGCTTCTGCATCCCCTGCTCAGGCTCTGGACAGTCACGGTCCCTGCCGGAGGCACTGTCACACGGGGTGCAAACACACTTGCTCCTGCCAGCTCCTACCCCTGTGAAGGGGTACCAAGTCCTTCCCCTGCTACACCACTAGGCTAAATCCAGCCCAACTCTGCCAGCTGTTCATCGCTGTTACCTGTGTTTTTTGAAAAGACAGGCACTGAAGAGGCTGGGGGAAAGAAAGAGAAGTAAATTCACATGTCCCTTGCACCAGTGTACCCATAAAGCTGACAAAACCCAACCCAATTAAAATAAATTATGAATTAGATTAGTTTTACAGGGTGAAACTGGTCTGTGCAGGATAAAAAAGCACATCTCACTTCGTGCAGGAGCAATGAAGTAAATCTGATTTAAGAGAGTGATAACGGATTTCCTTTGACAACAGGCGAGGTACAGACCTATGCTCAGATCTCTAGCAAGGCATCTAGTTCATTATTTTCTGTTTGCTTCTGCTAACCCAACAGTACTGCAGATATACTATTTTACAGTTGTCATTACCCCAGCAGTTACAGTAATAATTTGTTTCAGTAAATAATCACAGAATTGGGTAAAGGCAGTGGCATTCTCTGGAGCATGTAAAGTTATTCCAGGCTGGAAACCAGTAATTCATGCTTAGCAGTAATTGTTTGTGAAACTAATGCTTGAAGAGCTTGGACTGCAAACCTCAAAATGGAAAAAGCATCAAATTATAACTGTAAACAGGGCACAAAATCTGACTTTTTTATTTGGAGAGGCAGTCTCTGCACAGATTTTCAAGCCTCAGTCATTTTAATTTTCCTTTTTTTGACACTGGGCAACCAACTGAGTATTTAGTTCAGGTTTCAGAAGAGCTTGAGTGATGTATTTAACACCCACTGAGTACACCACCACTTACACTGTGTTCAAGCCAGCAGGAAAGGAACAGCTGCTATTGCTCTCCCTGCCTCAGGTTAAATACCAGGAATGTGTGATAGTACCAGCACTTGCATGCTGCAGCCTTGAGAGATCAAGAATTCCCCTCCTAATTTTATATTCTTCACCCATTCCATATCTTTTAATTGCATCCAAGGATATGGAAAGGTAAATAACATGGTGCACTTCACCTTGGGCTGACCCTAAAAACTGCTTCAAAACGGCAAGCTTGGGCAGATCATACCCAGCACCTCAGAAGGGAGCCCAAAAGAGCTTGAGCCTACAAAGCTCTATCACTCCATGGTTCTGAGCTCTGGCTGACAAAAAAAGTGTAGAAGAGATAGGTCAAAAGCCTCCAACCTGTGTACAACACAGAAAGCATTCAAGAGACCAAACAGTTCTCAGCTCCCAAACTGAAAATGGGAAGCAGAAGTGGCTGCAGAGGATTTTAATTCAAAAAACTGCTGCTGTTCTGGTTTGTTGGTCAAGACTTGTGGTAGGATGTATTTCACTAAGCACACTTGTAGTCTGCTATTCAAGGGTGAAAAAAAGTTCCTTCTGCTGTATTCTTGTGTTCAGTTGTGGGGTCATTTTTCTAAGAGAGTTTTGAAGTGTACAGAGCCAGGAATTGGACATGATCAAACATCCATAGATCTGTGCTGTTCAACACAGTCTGCTACAAGGTGTGAGCAACTTGCCTGCAGAACAAACAGGAGTCAATCCCAATCTGTCTCAGATGGTTCCTCCTGTTCCTCTCAGGAGGCCCAAGGCAGGCAGCTGCTCCTCCTCACTAGGAGTGCTTGCTGTGGCATCCCAACAGATTAGGCTCCATTCCCCATGAATCTATACATTATTAATCTTACCCAAGCAGACAGTGCTGACGCCCAGCTTCCTCAGTGTCTGGAGGAATCCCAGCTGTCTCCAGCTCAGCACAAGGAAATTGAATCTCTGCATGTATTAAGAAGAAGTATTTCTTGAGGATTCAGAATCCTTCCCCTCTCCTTCTCCCTATGCACTATCAAACCAACTGCCTGGGATTCATATGCCACTCCATGGCTCTGCATGCCCAGGAGCAGCACACTCCTTTCTTTATCTTCTGCTTACAAAAGGACTGTGCCACTTTCTCTCACACAAGGACCTGGCCCCAACAGCCCATCCATTTGAGGATTTTTGGATGGGTTATGCAAGGACTGTCTTTATCAGACCAACAGGAGATGCCCAGATTTTGCAGCCAGTGGAAGACAGGGCAAGCACACCTCTCAGAGCACAGGAATGGACACCAAAGAAAACGACTGTACTCAACAATTCCTTTAAATGTAGCCCTAAGAAATACTTCATGTTCTTGGTTCTAAGGTTTAACAATTTCTGTGGTTCTTTTCATCAGCTGTGGAACATTACAGCCAAGAAACCACACAGTTGCTAATGTTGTAAATAAAATAGCTCATTGCTACTGAAAGACAACCAAATTGAGAAACAACATCTAAGCCTGAACTTAAGAACTGGTTTAAGTGGTAGCAGGTAAGATTCATATTCATCAGCCTTTCTTAGAAGTGACTCTAATGAACTTGATGGCAAATTACACAAAAGGAGGGAAGAAATGGTTTTTGATGGACTTACAGAGCTTTTGAAGTCTCTAACCATCTCAGAGATGTTCTCATGGTTGTGTAGACAGGGCACAGACTGGGGCATTACAAAAACATGGTTTGACAGATAGATTGACTCCTTAAAATCCAAAGAGCACTAACTACTGTAGCTAATTTTGCATCAGAAGTTTGTTTCTTTGATCAGTTTTGCATTTCAGGCTGCAGTCCAGCAGTAAGTTGGTTTATGAACAATCACATTAAGACACACACATCTTGCATATCTTATCCTCTCAGGGAACTCAGGGGTCTCTACTGTGTCAACATTACATGTGAAGAAGGGCCATTTTTAAATAAAAACATTTCCCTCTGGGGTAAAAAGTGAATTCCAAACAGTTTTTGATCCCCTAGATTAGGAACTGAGACTTTGCTAGCAAGTGGGAGAGTTTTCTACAATTCAAAAGGTTACAACCAAGTGATGAAAGCAACCTGAAATCGCTCACACGCAATCATTTTTACTGTAGAAAGTGACACACCATGTTCAGATCTAATAAAAGCACATCAGTTGTTGTTATGAAAAAGACACTAATCTGACCCACTGTTTTCCACAGGTTTACAGCACTAATAAATCCATGTTTGTATCATTAATCTGTAGAACTAATGACCAGTAAGAGTGCAGTAAGTGGTGATTAAAGCAATAGAAATGCCCCATTTTACAAATTTTATTGCTGTTGTGTGGGGAGGCACTGTGTGGTAAAGGAGTATTAACCTCAAAAATTGTGTTCATTTTACAGTTGGGCTCTCCAACGAAAGCTGGATTTGGATCATGTTAGTGTAATAACATGTTCTCAAGTGTTATTTTATTTTTTAAATTGGTAATTATAATGAAACACTCTGGCTGAATAGTATTACCCTCACCCACTTACACCATTAAAACAAGATGCCAAATTTACTTTTCCTAAAGCTTGGTTTTGGCAAAGCAAGTCATCTGTATTCTCAGGTACTGTTTAGAAAGCAGGATTAGAAGATTGAGCTGTTTACCTCCTCAAATAATGCACTTTTTACATTGCCATAGTTGCCACATAACTTCAGCCATGGGAAATGAAAAGCTGTCGTAAATCTGTGTTTGACAGGGCTCTTTATGCCTCTTGGAGCACGCTGATAAGCTTTGTAGCATAAGTCCTGGTATGAAGTACTTGAAAAAAAATAAAGATTTCCAGCTAGAAAATTGAAATGTATTATACATCTATACTCAAATTCCACAAGGTAAACCTACTCACATGTATTTACCTGGCAAATATGTATGAAGGTGCTTTCACTGTTTATTATTGCAAGAGAGGATAAGCATTTATAATCTCAACAAATTAGCTTTAGCCTATAGCCTTTCCCACACTCATCTCAGGGTTTGACTCTTACAGTCACCTATGTATTTCTATTAAGACACTTTCACTAAGCCTTCATCACAAGGCAATGATAATTAGTTTCCATTAACTGATTTCCAATTAACCAGAGGTCTTAAGAATCTGATGTCTCACATACTAATGTAGAGTTGGAGCCAAGATCTGCCTGTTTATACAGGACAAAACAATTTAAATATACACTAGTAAGAGAGTTTGACTTTAATCATGTAAGACACAGTATTTGTCCAAGCAAAAGCACAAGGGGAATACACTAAAAACCAAAAGAAAATAAACCCCCTAAAACGTGGCTGTTGAAAGAAAATTATGGTTGCATCTCATGTTAGAAATGTTGATATATGAGTTCAGAGTTGCTGCCAAGGTTATGGTCATTCTGAATACATATTGGTCATTCAGCTTCTACCCACCACATTTAAAGAATAAAACAACATATAGGTTTGCACAGATCTGATACTTCATGTGAAATTTAACAAGTTGTTTGCTTTTTTTGTTGTCTTGTTTTGTTAAAACCAACCACCATTCTGCATGTGTTTAGAAAAAGTCACATTTTTCAGGAGTCTTTTAATCAATTGTAGCAATTTATAAACCCATTTCAAAAATAAATATTTAGAGGTCATGTAAGCAGTGAACTCAGAGAATGGCTGAGATCCAAGCATTGTGTAGACTGAATGACATGATCCTCCAGACATTTTTCTGCCCATGTGGTGCCATCAAAGAATTTTGGGGTTATTTTTTGTTTTTATTTAAACATTATGGCAAAAATTAGGAAGGAAATAGAGAGACACATGAGAACTGTGAAAAGAGACGGGAATAATGCAAGAGGGATCATACCCCATCACTCAAACATGGGCCAGCAGAAAAGAAGGAACGAGATAAGAAGGCAAATCAGAGCAGCAATGGCAGCCAGGTCTTTTCTTGGAAAGAGCTTAAGAACAAAATTAAAACAAAAAACAACCCTCACATTTCTCTTCAGACATCAGCTACTCTCTGTACTCTCCTCTTCTCACCAGTCTGGAGACAACTTTTACAAGGAAACCATTTTCAATTGCCCACTTGGACTGTGAGATGCTTAAGGAAAGCACTGAGGACTTGGCTGTCATGCCAACATTAAATGTGGCTGGCAAAATACTCTGCTCCACTAATTACCTTTCCTTGATCAAAAAGCTTCCTGGGGGTGACCAAGGAAAAGGAGAAGGAGAAACAACACCTCACTGTTGATAGATTACCTGCCATTTCAGACCCCTGGAAAACTCTAGAAAAGTGCTACCTCTCCTTCAGTTTAAATACAAACACAAGACTGAGGCACCTGGATATTGACATCCACACAAAGGATTCTTCTCTGGCCTGGCCACCAACCATGCCAGGTCTCTGTAGCAATTTGCAGCAGTATCCTTCATTGGATTATGCTGCTAAATTAGCTGCAGATGCTTCTGTAGTCAATCTTTCCTTAGCTGTGTGCTTCAGAAAAAATGAACTGGAAAATTCTGCTTCATCGGCTCTGTATCAGCCACAAAAAACTGCATGAAATCATGAAGCTCAAATCTACCTGGAGAATTCTGGAGCACAGAGCACTGTCACATCCCCATTTTAGAATTTCATCCAGTCAGCTGAAAGGATGTTTAAAACCAACATTTCTGGGGACAAAGAAAATCTCATTTCATTCTTCTCTCATTACTGAAGTGTGGATGAAACCTATTCTCAGAAAAGTGAAAAATAAATAAATGTTGGTATATGCAGGAAAGTTTTAGCCTCAGAAGTGGAATTTCTCACAAGAACTGTTGAGCAGCTGAAGAGATAGGAAAGAACACTATTACTTCTCTCAGCTAAAGCAAATGCTAACCCAATTCTATTGTCTCCCTTTAAGGTTCATTTACACAAAGGGAGGTGAGCCTATCAGTAAATAACAGCCTAAATTATCACACACCCATAAGCCTCTCATCCTATAACTGGTATACACCTGAATATCACCACGAAAGCAGATCCCACACTCAAGGTGAAAGCCATCTAAGGCCTTTCAGTAAAATCAAGCTCCATTTCAGACCCTGAGGTGCTGTTTCTTAACAGCATGACACGAGCCATCATGCTGAAAGCGAGGCTGTTTCTGAGAAACACCACTGTACTTCCATGCCTGATTCTTCTCCTGTTTCTCAGGTTTACCTCCATATTTGAAAAGCTTGTTTGGCATTCCAACTCATCCTACACCATGAGCTAAATCCGTTAAAGTTAAACCCTTAGTTCTTCATTTTGGGTTTAAGTCTGAGATTGAGAATCTAATAAAACCCAGGATACTCAAACTATGTCCTGCAACTACAAAATACAGTCCTTTTCCCAGCACCTTCTCTATATATAATGGAAAAAATACTACCAAGCTTATCAGAAACAAAAGCCAACTTCTCTACATAAGAGCAGAGTGAGATTTCAGAAGGCAGCCACAGCCTCTAGTGAAAACAGATATGCCAGAGCACAGAACGGGAAGATGATTTTTCCCAAATCACAGGCCAAGTTAAATGGCAACTCCAGGAACAGTATGCAAATCTTAGTGATGTGGTAAAACATCTGCAAGGCCATGTGTGGCTTTTCTGCTTATTTATGTGTCTCTACATCTAGTTATTTTTCACATGCTGAATATGCAAGACTGAGCTATGCTTTTCCCACACTTGGGAAGTGTTAGATGTAACTGCTCGTTATTTTCACATTTATATGTTCATCTAAAATCCTGTGTCCTTATGCTTGCAGTTACCATATTTCTCTTAGGGTTACTAAAAATAGTACCATTTTTCTCTTATTTCTGAAAACTCTTTGTGGTTAAATAGGGAAATCCTCCCTGCCTCTTACTACTTGTAAGGTTGTTTCTCCGAGTGCCCACTGTGCTGAACTTTGGTTACAAGTTATATCACAAAAGAAAAAGAAAGCCACCAAGCATCACTTATAGTCTTGGTGGCACATAAGCAGGGAAGCTCAAAGAGGCAGGGAAAGAGAAGATGCTGTACTCCTCCTACCCCCTGCTTTGTATGTGTAAAATCCCCATTTCTCAGGACACTCTTGGTGACTCCTCCATGCAGAGCCTGCAGTGAGATTCCCACTGCACCTCCCCTTTTCTTTGCTTCTTAGGGAATCAGGATTTATATATGACCACCACAATATGTCTGTGTGAATGCCTATGTCTTTGTGTTGATCCCAGAGTTTTTGTCTTGGCCCACAGCCACTGAGCCAAGATTTGACAAAAAGCTGGAGAAAGCAAATTCCTGCAAGTTCTTACAAGTTTTGTGAAAACAGGCAGGAAAGCAATTCTATAATTATCTTTGTGAAAGGCGAGGCTGGCATGTGCAATCTCAGAGAGAGGGGAGCATCCCAGCAAATTCCTGAACCATGGGAAAAGTATCCACTGAGACTTGCAGTCAACCACTGGACACAAATTTATAGGCAAGTAGGCATGTTCAACCCCAGTGCTCAGAAAACTACTCATCTGGCTAGGCAGGCACTGCAAAACATAGTCATTTGAATGATTTATTCCATTCTTTCTTCTAAAATTTTCCCAGCATTGGATCAGGAGGGAGCAAACTGGTGGGTGACACACATTTGCTAGCACAGCAAGGATCTTTATAAAAGCAGATTTTGTATTTTCCAAATTAAACAGAAAAAAAAAAAAAAAAGCCAATGACAGGGTGTGGTAAGGAATCCTGATTGTTTCTAAGCCTCTTTTCAAACACTTTGCATGCATGAACATTCAGACACAGAACAGCATCCATTCTGAAATAAGCACCAGAGTAGAGCCAGTGTATCTGTCTTGGGGTAGCTAAGTTTAGTTTTTCAAGGTCTGTATTTCAGAGCACAGGTATCTATTATGAATATTTTGATCACACATCCCCAGTCAGCACTGGCTGTGACTGCTTAAATAAGAGGGGAAAGGGGAAGACTGAGCCCATCATCAGCCTTATTCAAGTCATGCTCCTTTAGTTGCCCAAGCACAGTTCAGCTGCACAAACCCGTCTGGCAATGGCCCTCTCCTCAGGCTGTTTACTGCTCCCCCTGCTTGTGATGATCCAGGGCAGTCACAGAGCAGAAGCAAGCCACTCACCTGGGAGATCTGCAGGGGACTGGAGGAAGCAGCCAGTGACCTTTTTGGCCAGCAAAAACCACAGCAGGAAGACGGTGCTTGTACAAACCTTCTCATGCCACATAAAACATCCCTGCTGGTGTTAATAATGGAATGGGAAACTGTTTCCCACCGCAGCTTACTGTGTGAGGATGCAGCCTCTGTACAAAAGGACACATGAATTTCCAGGCTAAAACAGTTGTGCCAGACCAGACAGGCACACTCTTAAGGAGTTCAGACCTGGGCAGGCACATATCACACACGTTGCCCACAACAGCAGCAGTGGTAACAGTACAGGAAGCACAGAATGAAGGACAGAAGACTCAGACATGTGGCTGCACTGCCCAGAGGGTCTCACCAGTGAGTGAGAACTGAGCTGTGACATATCCTCTCTTGAACTTTCATTGTCCCAGAAACTAAACACAGTGTGGCAGGAGAGTTGTGGACTCCCTACAGTTCTGTCCACCTACATCAAATCTTGCTGCCTAATACCACCATCATCTCTCCACCCCCATCCTTTCTTCCCCCCATGAAACTTTGAATGTTATTTTTCACAAGTCAAAATTACCAACACTGATAGAATTCTTACATCTCAGTTTTAAAAATTATTTTAAAAAAGCTTTATGATTGCACTAGATATATCTCTATGTACTCCAACCCTCTCCACTCAATCCCTATCTATAGACCCTTTAATGGGAATTATTCCATTTATTTTCTAGTTTCCCAGGTGATGACATGACAGACCTTCAACCTGGTCTTGTGCAATCAGCAAAGGAGAGGTCAGTGAATTGGCAATAACAAAGTGTTTGAGAGCCAGCAACAGGGAGGGGGGAGTTCAGATATTCAACAATAATGTACTAGCACAATTGCATCCTTCCCTCCACAAAGACTCCAGCATAAGAAAAAAGCTTCAGGAGCAGATCCTTCATCGTAATCTCCTAAGATTGTTTTGATCTGGTTACTTAAACATTTAAGTTTGATTTGCTTGCCTTCATCTGTGTCTGGGACCTGCAACAGAGACAAAGATCTGGCGCCTGAGGTCTAAACAAGGGACCAAAACACAAAAGGTCCTACACATCTGTGAAACTTTTAAGAGGCAATCAGGCAAAGATCTGAGTTCAATCTCTTGTCCCTGGTTTTCTGTTGCTTTCATATTCCCCTAGTCAACAGCCACTTCTCCTTTTAGGAATTTGGGATGAACATGCATTTCTTGCCAGTTCTCACAGATGGGCTCAGTTGGTCAGAGCATGGTGCTAAGAACACCCAGGTTGTGAGTTCAATCCCCATATGGGCCATTCACATAAAGAGCTGGACTCGATGATCCTCGTGGGTCCCTTCCAACTCAGAGCATCCTGTGATGCAGGACTTACATGGGCAGGGGCACAGTGCCTCTCCCACAGCATCCAATGGGAAAACCATTCCAGCAAAACTGCTCTGCAGGACTGGGTCATACTGCCAGTGAACATAAGCTACAGGGAACCCCTGAGCAAGTCAGATCCCTGATGTGAGAAAAAGTGGGCCAGAAAGACATGCATGGAGGCAAGGGAACGGGAGAATACCTCTCCCCAGTAATATGAGATTTTGAAAAAGCTGATGTTTGACATAGGGAAAAGGCAAGGCTGAAACACCTCATTCTAAAAAAAAAACCCATGGAGGGACTCCTGCATGGCAGCATGAAACTCCTGAGTGGGAAGTTCAACAAAACAGTCTTTCTTAGCAAGGAGAGCCTTGTTAGCTCACCAATATGTGGGAATATATTTGAAAGAAATAAGCAGCAAAGTATTTTTTAAAACATCAATTTAAATCCAGACCAGCTCTCCCTCCTCAGTAAGGCTTCAGTGTAGTTGCTCCTGTTAGTGAGGGACTGGAAGTGGTGATATTTCAGGCCTATTCTTCAGCAGTGCTCTACAACCCCTGGCTCTGAAGCCAGCCTGCCAATCAGGCACCTTGCTCTGTTTGCACACAAACCCAAGTCAAGTAACCTGAGGAGACATTAGCAACTCAACACTCACCACGGTTTCATGCCGTGGTCTGACCAAGTGGCACAAGCTCTTAACCACAGCATGCTGTGCACACTAATCCCTCCTTGATACTTCATGTCAGCTCCCACTGTGAATCAGCAGAGAGAGCAATGGATTCTGGCTTAACAGGTGGATTCAATTGCACTTGCACTTTTTGGACTGAGAGGGATTATCATTCCTACCTACATTACACAATGATCCCGACTGCAGTCCATCAACATCCTCCAAATGGTGCCCTAGCAGGGCTAATGTGCAGCTAGGGGTGTCCCAGCAGAGACTGCCTGAACAGTTCAGCCATTCCCTTCAGGGGAAAACACCAAAGGAGCTGATGTCATTTACACTTTACCTGACTGTGTCAAGCCAACTTGTTGTTGAGCCAACCACAACACAACAGTCACACTTTAAAATAAGTGTTCAGGACATGCTTTTCATTACCACAGTCAATCCAAACACAACATCACTGCTTCCACCTCATGCAGGACTTTCAAAAGCTAAAGCAATAGCTACATGTGGATGATGAAAACATTCCATTGGGAACTGGAATATGCTGAACACTAGGCAAGAACATGAAGTTAGATATTTTCTGTATCCAGAAGTGGTTTTTCATGACATATTAGACTTCCTAATTTTTATACTTCTTCTTTGAAGTTCAGGTCCAGAGTGAGGTGAGGCCCCAAGGCTGCATGGGACAGAAATGTGTGCAGCCGATATGGCACAGGATAACAATTCCTTTGACTTGCCATCCAGAAAGGCCAGATACTTTGAGAGGTACCCATGGCATTTTACAGCTGCCTGATTGGAGGAAGCTGTGGATACAAATCTGTTCCAAGCGAGGCTGCTTCTCTCTCATCTAGACTGGGAGCAGGTCTTTCAAACACTCAATAAGGAGCAAAGCTTCTGGAGGCATAACTGCTCCTAATGGATGTGCCAAGAAACTAAGAGCTCTGCTGTTATGGAGGGAGTCAGTTATCTGCAGACAAGATACTGTGCAGGATCACTTCTAAAACAAAGTCAGTTCCTTCCTTCCAACTGGTATCTGAAATTTGCCAACCAGCCATAAGAAAAGTATTCAAGGGAAAAAACAAGGGAGCACAAACACGGGGATTAGCTGTAAAAATAGACCGTCTTTTTTTCATTACCATTAGTATTATTAATTGCAAGTGGAATCAGAATACATTCCCCTAGTGATAATGTAATTTAAGCAGTCTGTTATTCAGCATTGTGTTAAATCAATATTCTGCAAAATGTTAACTTCCATGCCAAGTTCATCTCCCTATCCCATCCCCAATATACTTGCTCCAAAAAACTCACTGTATTTAATCCCAAAGTTTATAAAGCAGATAACAAAAGCTATTGCAGTCAACTCCAGAGAATTACTTGCCCACTTCTCTTGAAATCCCCACGGAAACCCCTGCTGGTATAATATTTAAAACTTTAGTCCCTAAAGAAATGTTTTCCATATGACCTCAGACCTAAAGCTACCTAAGTTGCATCAAACTGCTCAGACATGTTGATGCTGGCAGCAGGTCAAGTTCTTTTAAAATACAGTTATGATGTGCAATAAATAGAGAACAATGAAGTCACCACATGAGAAAAAATTTCAAAAGTTAGCGATCAGAAAAAGCAAGGGAGATCTTGCACAGGAACATGAGCAATCATTTCAAAGAGTGGCTGAGTGCCCTCCTCTCTCAGAGCTTGCTCAGCCATTATGCTCTTCAAAGTACTGCATGTCACCCTTCAGCTCTGTCAATATGCTATAGATCAAGGGTGGAGACACAGGTTAATATATAACCCAAGAGAGGTGAATATATTTGAAATTCCATCTGATCCTCATCAAAGGAAAAAAATCACCAGCCTTACTTCAGAGTGCAAGAAGTTACCAAATGCCCCTGAGGACGATGGCTGCCCTTCTGAAATAAGGCCTTTCCCCCTCACAGCAACACCATCAGCTCTAGGTGGACTATATGGGTTCTCCATGGGATCTTCACCTTTCAATAGTGGCTTAGAACCAAGAATGTTACTACTGAAGAACAAGGGCGGAAGGGCTGAATCCCAAGATAAGTAAGCAGCAGGGCTGACCTCATCTGCTGTTCCCTAGGGCATTCCATTTAGGATCCCATGAAGTTCCTGAAACAGTATATGAAAAACAGACGCTGAGGTTTTACTATTCATAGGCAGGAAGTAAACAACAGTTAGCAGGAATTAAAACCACTTATTCAGAGAAATTTAAAACACAAGCCCCACATACAAATCATGCTGGGGTTAAAGCAGTACTTTGATCCAATGAGGGAGCACAGGAGGAACAGGCCACAAGAAAATCCACACTTGTAGTGCACACGCACACATACACCTGTGAAGGTAGAGAGAGAACTAGAGATGCAGGTATCCAATGTTCTTCACTACATTAAAATATTAGAATCTGAACCAAACCATTAGTTTGGTTCAGATCCATTCCCAGAGAAGTCAATAGAGCAAAAACAGCAACAAAAGTCTCCAAAACAAACAACACATTTCAGTGGGCAGAAAATCAAGCTCCTCATGAGCACTTCAGAAAGTCCTCATCCTACATGCATGCTCTGCTGAGAGAAACCTGTGTGAGCTGTCAAAACAGTTCAGCTTTTGTCCACTTTGAGGTCTGTCCCATGCAGATGAGTCTCACCTGAGTTTCCCCCTTAATATGTGAAAGAAATCTACTCTATAAAGAATGCATTTAAATATTCTCTAATACTAAAGCTTATCCTTCTAACATGCCGCAGACATTCATGGGAAATTAACTGGGAAAGAACAGGTTTGAGAAACATCAACAATACAGGAAAAAAGCAGAAGATACATATGATGGGCCCAGAATTTCACACCTATCACTGCAGCAAGCCACGTTCTTTTATTCAGATCTTTTCACTTTTTTTCTACAGTGATGACCTCGAAGACATGTATTTCTAGGCCTAAAATCACAGGTACCTCAGCTGCCTGAGCTGCAGCATTAGGACTCACAGATGAAGGCAGCTGGCATTGTTCTCCATTCATATAGTCTGTGACAGGCTCATGTGGACTGCACTGCAAGCAGTACAACTCCTGTATTGGTCCACTGGACTCCTGCCACCAAACTGGCTGTGAGATCAAGTTAAACCAGAACAACCATATCAGGAGAACATGACAGAGCAACTATTCCAAGGAAAAGGCTTTTGCTTGGGTTAAACAGATTTACAGTGATCTCCCCTAAATATTTCTCCCCGACACACTCTCCATCTCGGTATGCTACAATTTTTCCAAGCAGTTGAGGACTACTGAATACTCAGTACTCTGAGATCAACATTTTCGTGTTTTCTTCCCTTAGAGGCAAATTAATATGTAAGGAAGAAATCACTTTAAAAGTACAATACTCAGTGCTTATATAATGTCAGCAACTCAAAGAGGTGCATGCACTTTTTAACATACTTATTGATCACATTTCTAGAAAACTGGACATGTCTCTACTCAGTCTTTTACAAGACACCAGTTTTGAGCAAACAATTTTTTTTCCCAGTACCAAAATCATGCTTTTTAGGACCTTAGAAAGATGAAGAAAAACAGTTTTTGGTCAATTTGCATCTGATGCAGCCAAAGTCTCACACTCAGCTAATAAAAAATAATTCTCTTTATGTACTACAAACTGTACTACACTGATATCTGGGTATTATCCTGGTGCTGGAAACACCTAATTCATAAAAATCCTGAATTCTATTCAAAAGCTGATAGAACACATGAATTTCAAGTGACAGGTACATCACCAGAGCACAAAGAACCTCTTGGTTTTGAGTCCACACATTAAAAACCATAAACGTTTCAAATGGGTTCTGCAAGAGAATAGACACACACTCCAGGGGCAACTCACTGCCCTGGCTCCCTGGCTTTATAATTCTACATGTAACTGAAATAAACCCAGCTCAAAGCACCATTGTGAAAACTCTACTCAAAAGTTGCTCCATTTACATGTTCTCATGTCCTAAGAGACTGGCACAGAACATGATAAAAATATTAGGAATTGGGTTTTAGGAACTGTGATCTCACAGATGAGAACAGAACAATTTCAACTGAAGTCAATGGAATTCTACACACAGACATGAGATCACAACGTGGCACTCAAAAAATACCTTCAATCATAAAATCCCCAGATGCAATGCCTGTGGCCAACATTTATATTAGCCACACGTGCATTATCCTGAAAGAAGGTTTTAATTATTTTTATAGTGAGATAATGTTCCCTTGACGATCCTAAAGTCTAGTAGCATGTAGCAATTAAATTTCATTCTTGAGAAGACAATAGCAAACATCTGCTACTTTGAATCTATACAAGAATTAGCAATTTTTCCATTTCTTCACAATAACATTGACTTTTCCATAATACCATAAAAGCTACTGACAAACTACATACAGAAATTTGAGGAGAAAGCAGGGGAAAGTCTTTTCTGGGGCCAAGTGTAAACTGGAAGTTTTACACTCTGCCAGTTGATAGAAAAATGGGAAAGAAAACACTTCATTCTGTAATGAAGTATCAGCTAACACACTTAGCAGAAGGAAACACACTCTTCACCAGCCAAATCTGACTTTCATTCAGTGAACTAAAAATATATCTAGAGAGGTCTTTTAATATGGCTGACCTCAAAATTTGGAACTTCCTTTCTTCCAGATGCAAAATAGCTCAAAATTATGCATTTTCAGGTAAGGATCCAAGGGCCCCTCTACTGTCTATTCCCCACAGAAGTTAATCACAAGCACTACTGAACACATCAGTGCTTGAAACTAAGGAAACACTGTTATTCCCACATATGGATAGAAAACTGAGCAATTAGTCTCTTCTGTGTTTTCTAGAATGCACTTTACAGAGAATATGCCTTTCCCTACCAAACATAGTTTCGAGTTGCAATTGTTTGATTTACCAAATTTAAAAGATTAGCCAGCCTGTTAGGACAAATTCCTGTGATGAGCTGATTTTACATGGCCAGTGATAGTACTGATCTGACACTGTAAGGGATAAAGAGTGCCAGCAGGATTCTCCATCCATAGGGACACTAAGGGATAGAACTCCAGCAGCTTTCCCTCTTGGGTGACCCTTAACATTAATTCAACATAATGTGCTTACAACACTCCCAAGCACCCATGTATAATAATCTGGCAGATTATTCTCTGTTCTGTAGTTTTTCTTCCAAATAATTTACAGATTTGGATTTTTTTTAATAACTTCAGGATAGACAGTGAGTGGTTCAATAGTTCCCCTCAGTTTTGTACAGTCCAGTAAAAGGAACTGCTCTAAAGTGGGCACATATTTTTAAATTAAAGGAAATTTGTGAGATCCTACCCCTGATTGTCTAAAGAATTCCTTCAGCAGTTTTGATATATGTGGGGAACTATATAAAACCATTTGGAAGCAACAGTTTCATCCCAAACCAGAAATGACACTTCTTTTATTGGCACGGTGGTGAGGAATGTGGAGTTACAAATCATGCAGTCATTAGGAATAGTAGACATCTCAAAGACAAACTCCAAATAAATGGACTAAATTTTTCTATAGCCACTGACAAAGAAAGTGAGTATAATTATGTAGGAACAAAGCAATAGTACAGCTATTACTCAGTGCATAAGCCCTGAGCAACTCAGTTTCGTTATGCAATGTTTAATTCAGAGGAGTAAAACAGTCCCTCCATCTGAAAACTTTAATCCAAACCAAATTAAAATCCCAGGGAAATGTAGCAAGCAGTTAAAAACACATTCTAAATAAAAACACAGAAAAATGGATGCCTGTCTTAAAAGAGACAAGGATGTATTGTTTGATGAGTTTTGTTTAACTGCTTAATTTCAAGGCCAAGCCTCATTTAAATATTTATTTCACTCAAACTACAGACAAGGAAAAGTATATTCACACAATCTATAACAATCTTGTGTATAGCTAATGTTTTCTTGGAACAGGGCTGCTTCACTCTACTTTTATGTTGCCTTTGAACTCCATCTCCTTAAGATGCCTTTGCAGTAAAAAGATGAAGTTTGCAGCCTGACTTGACTTTAAATGTAAAGAGGAGCTCTTCACAGCTGGCTCACAGTAACACCCTCTGATCACTCCTTGGCAACAGCTGTAGAGATCCACCACCTCTGTTGGCCATGAGGAAACAAGAGGTGGGGGGAAAAAGCCTGCAGGTTAATGTGGTGGGTTTTTTCTATCTATCTATCATTCAGAGGTGACAAAGAGACACAGCTCATTATGTCTAAGATAGTACACAGCTCTGATCTGCTTGTCAGATAAAACCAATAAATTGCCTTCCTAAGGTAGTAGCACTCACCTAAATAAATTGTAGGCTAGAAACATCTTACATCACCATGTCAGGACTTTTAGGTCATGCAGGCAGGCAAGTGCATTCACAGTCAGGTAGGCAAATGTCTCATTTATGTTTCAAAACCTCAAATGATTGGGTATTTCACAAAGCTTTTTCTACTGCAACATCTTAGTCGGTTCATCCAGTTAAAAGGCTCCAGGATGAAACTGATATTGTGAAGGAAGTAAATTGCCATCCATTTTATTAGGAAGGATGATGAAGACATGGGAGGAGCACTCAAAAAAGCAGTAAAGAAAGGTCTACAGTATGTAATTGTACCAGCTCTGTATCGCTGTGTAATCTAGTATAGAACTGGTTCTTGTTTTCTCCTTGGTTTGTCATCCTTCATCTGTCAACTTTTCCCATCCATTGTGAATGATCCTGATCATTCACAACTCTCACACCTCAACCTTATTAGCTCAGCTAGCCTACTGGGGGTCTTTACTGTGCCTTTGACTTAAACAGGAGTTTTTCTATTGGTGCAAAGAAATCCTGACCAAAGTCTTCAAATAGTGCCAATACATATGCTTATGGCTAAATAAAATAAATGTGAAAAATGAAGCGATGCAGCAGTTAGATCCATTACATGTTCTTGCAGTGACTAATAATTTCTTTTGTGTTTCAGAAGATTTTTAAGAGTCAACTGAAGCATGGGAAAATATTTAATGTGATTTTCCAAAGCACTGTATTTCTGAAGCTCAGCCAGTCATGTAGTAGATTGAACACAGCATTACGAACTATTCTCACATGTAACCACAGGGATTCTATGACACAGGTTATTTAAAGCCTTGTGAGATTCATTTACAATTCTAGGTAAAGCACATTTCTGAAAGTATTTCACTGGCAACTGTCTGAAGCTGTGTTTCAAAAACCAGAGTGCAAATTTCACAGCCTCTAGTTCCAGCAATTCACATCCTATAAACTATTCAGAATTTTTCTCTTTTGCAGAATAGCTGGAATCCCACGCTCCTGCAAGACAGTTTTTATATTTTTCTTCCTAAACAATAAAAAATAACAAGAGCTGTTAGCAGGTTGGAAGAGGGTCAACAAAACTAGTGTCATGGGCTTTTTATTTCCTTTCTTTCAAACACCATGGGGAGTCTAATGATCAAAACTTAGCAAAGTGCGTAAGTTTGTTGTGTAACAGGATTGTTAGATCTCTTGGCTTCAGACTAAAAAGACTATAAACTAAAATTCCTATTATGGCTATTTCTTGATGTTTGGTGGTCTGTTATGCATTCCCAATACGGATAGTAATTTTCATCCTCTTGCCATTAAGATTTCTGATTAAAAGCATTGCTGCAATACTTCCATGAAATTACTGTAATCTGGGAATTTTTCTTTTGCAAAGAATGTAACAGAACAATTAATGTGACTATCAATTCCATTCTCTTGGTTAATGCCAAAAGTGGAAGGGACGAATTATAGCCACTTGCTTGCTTTGGCTATCACACTGACAAAATGTCATAAAATCATGGAATCATTTAGGTTGGAAATGGCCTTTGTGTTAGACCCACTTGGAGCATTTCCACAATGGCAGGAGCTCCATCTACTTCTGCCCACAGAGACCTGTCCAGATGGACAGTGCAGACTCACAGCAAACATCTGAAATAAAGCTGGGTCTTCCTAGAAACATCTGATCTAACACTTCACTGCTGATCCACAAGAAAAGGGAAAGCAGACAAATTTGAAGCATATTTTGTACTTATGCTTAAGCAGTTCCTGGTTGAAGCTTAAAAAGCTGGTTTTGATCAATGAAGTTCTCTGTTTCTCTGTGCAACGTTAAGGAATGCCTCGCCTTTCTTTGTCTGATGAGAGGGCCTGAGACTTGCCCCCAGCAGAGCCAATCTTTCCAAAGATTTCCTTATTAAATGCTTCATCTACTTGGAGGGTTTTTCTGTACAGTAACCCACTGCTATAGATTACAACCAGTGACCAGCAAATGGTTTTGAGCTTCACCAGTGTGACTAAGAAAGGAATCTGGCCTGAATGCCACAAACACCATAAGCCAAATCTTAGTCACATGGAATTCAATGGCAAACTTCCTATTGATTTTGTGGAATTCAGAACTTACTTTCTAGTCACAGACACTTATCTATTAAAAAACACAGAAGGAATCTGACATTAGACTTCCTTCACCATATGTACTAAGGTGAAGCTTTTTGCTACATTTTAAGCACGTAATGTTGAAACTTTTCTTCCAAAATTAAAATTTCACATTCTTTGGTATTTCTTATTTAGTATTCTACCTTCCCACTCTCTTGGTATTTTACAAGCAGATCTTAGCATCATAAAACAGCACACCACATATAAATACACACCACATTAGATACAGCAGACTTCTCTTAAAGAAAGTGAATTCACAAGTTCTGAGGTCAGTTGAGTAGTTTTTCCTCTAAACAGCTAAGTCAGTCTTTTCCTCAGTAAATGTAAAGTAGCATTTTAGATCTTCACATATAACTTGAACATTATTTCATAACTCCTCAGAGAAAATACTGATACTTAACAAGCTCTTTTTTAAAAACACAGACCCAAATCCCCCGAAACCAAAATGGCCCAAAACAAGAAACTCAATCAGGAAATTAAATAAGTTCCTAAATTTCTCCACATGGCTGGACTTGCCTCAACATGCCTTAAATGCATCTGCAAAATATAATTGGAAGTTAGCTAGATAATCTTGTAACCATAACTGCAGATTTTATTACATATTTTGAATAGTTATTTGCTTCCAAAAGCAAATACTTGTTAATATTTAATTCAGCTCTTGCATTTAGAAATTTCTTTCTATGGCTTTTCCGGAAGAAAACAGAATTCCTTGATTTTGGTTATTGGCCCTGAAAACTGGGGTAGTTTATTTCAAAGTCAATCAAGCTGTGTCTGTTTTGTGGAGAGACAGCTACCATCAATTGTACACTACAAACAAACCAACTGGCCACTACTGCGTTTATAATTTCTCATATTTTAACGCACTGAAGGCAAAACACTTCAGGTAGTATATTAAAAAACCCAAAGTCAACTTGTCCCAATCAGATGCACTGCATGGTTTAATTTTGGTACTAGTTAGTGGTAACTGAAGTGCAGAAGTATTTCAAGCAAATTTTTAATTATGCAAATAAACTGGGAAAAGATGACCAGAAAAGACTAAAACATAAATCAAGCTAACCATGTATAAAACTACGATAAAACACACATGTGCCATATTATCCTTTGAAAAAACCCAAGTGGCCAAATTTCTGTAAGAAGCAGTACAGGTTTTAAGGAGCATTGGGCTCTGTCATTAGATGAGTCCTTACTCTGCACTTACTCCTTCCACAACCATTTCATGCACCAGAAGGTGTTGGGAGCAGCTGTGGTCTTGCTAATCCAAGACCCATACAATCATCAGAGTTAAATGAGAGCTGACTAACATAACAAGGAGTTAACCCTTTAAATAAGATGTTGTAGGGCTCCTCCTCGAGGGATTTCTTAATTGCTATAAAAACAATGTTCTAAATCCAGCTTCCTAATCTAGCAATTAAATATTGCTAGAAGAAAAACAAATGCTGCATTAGTTACCAAATTTAATGTTTTTAGTATCAATGTAAAGACAGGCTTCAAAACAACATTTTTCCAGAGGTCATGGCTCACAGATTCCAGACAATCCATCATCAAACCTTTCAAAAGTAGGAGCCAAATTTAACTTCAGCACCTGAGGATTCTTACATAGGAGCTTACACAAAGCCCTCAAAAACATGTGTTATCATAAAACATACTTAGGCATCTCATGTGATCTCAGCAAGCAAGCATGGGTGAGTTCACCTCATATGGCACTAAAATCAATGCTGCAGATTTACTGCTTCCTTCTCCTAAAGTAATGATGAAAGCCATTCTTCTTCCATATTACCTCCTCCATCGAGCTCTTCAGGCTGTTGTCTTCTGCTAAAGACATAACACTTCAGCCTTGGCCATTTATTTGCACTAAAACAGAAACTGATCCATCTTCTGCAGCTGCTAGCTTGTTCAAACCCCAATTTAGATTGCATCTGCCTCATCAGATTTCCCCTTTGGTGATACCTGAGTAATTAGTTTTATTTTCTTCACACAAGCCTGTTTTTTCCATCTTTTTCCTAATTGAACTGCCACAAGTTTTTCAAATGGAGGAAAAGTCAAGCTAGAAACTTGTTTTAGGGCAAGGGAACTGCTTTTAATTTTAACTTTTAAAAATGCATGATATATGGGTCATCCAAACGAGCAAGATTTTAAAATTCAAAGGAAAGTAACTGTGATTAACAGATGGTTTTACAAGAGCAGTGGTGAATAAAACCTAGCCACTAGGCAAATTCTAACAAGCCAAATTGACCAATGATAAAGGAAAGAGGTGATGGCATCCAGCTGCAAAATAAGCAGCACTTTTTAGAAGTGTTTTTTTAAACAATCTTTGGAATTTATTGTCAGATTTTATTTGCATCTTTTGCACTGAATTTTATGATGGTGTCTACCAAGAGATGAAAGTTGTGATGTAGTGTTACTAATCCTCTTATCCAAGTATTTTGGACACTGATTACAGCATTATGAGAAACACTCAAAACTCCAAGGCGCAGAGGCATAAAAAGGTTACTAAAGGCCATCCTTTCCTAGGGGAATGAAAAGGTTTCAAGGAAGCACAGTTGGATGTCACTGCTTGTCAATGCTCAAATAAGTCAGTTTGGCCATATAATTTCCTTCACTGCCTATCCATACTCAAGCTCCTGCTGCTCACCTGGCACCATACAAAGTCTAGAAACACACATGGTTACCAGTCTCTAAAAAATTTCAGTTTGCATGTTCCTCATCTACTTGATTTTAGGTGGCTCTCATTAGGAGACTAAGTGGAATAGGCCTGATCTGACAGTGCTGTCAGAAGAACTGAGGCTGCTGCACAGCCCCATGCTCCCAGGTGCAACCAGCAGCAAGGCTGAAAACGTGTTCTCAGTAGGGAACACACAGCCCCCCCCAGCCTGAACAGGAAGGGGTCTGCTAGTCAGGATATGTCTGTTTTATATGCATACATGTGTTCTTATTATGCGTGTGTGTATATTTATACACACACACATCCACACACATGGGCAGTACAGATTCCTTCAGCTGCTGGGCTCACAGAGTCTGCCCAATAGCCGCTTCTGGATCCCAGCGCTCCCAGCTGCTGGCACCCGGACAAACAAGCCCACTCCAGTGCTGGCACAGACTGTCACACATATCCAGGTATCTCCAAAAAGTGCTCTGGCATTGACCCATCTTGATGGGTTTCAGATCTGGAGCTGGGGCTGAGTTCTCCTCAGACTGTCCTGTAAAGGACTCTAGACCTGGTGTCCCTTCCTTTGTGTCTTTAGTTAGTTTTCTGCCTGTCATTGTGCTCCTGTGCTCCTTTAGGCCTGTGGAGGTGGGACTTTGGTGGGCTGATGGCCCCAGTGATGGCCTGGGAGGAGTCCAGGGCAGGGCACCAGTTGGGATCCTCTGTCTGCCTTTGTGCTCACAAAATGTAGCAGATAGTCCCATACAAGAGTGGCCTGGCAATAAAATATCCTACCCCACCTCCAGATGCCTTTTCCTTTTCAATTAATCTATTTTCCTGTAATTGGTGAACATCTGCTCTTCCTACTGAGCATTTGGTATAATTTAGAGGAAGAATGAAAGGCATCTGTATTGGAAGCACAAATCAGAGGCACTTGAGATCAGACAAAACAATCCTCATAGAGAGCATGAAAATAAACTCCAAACAAATGCAAAGGTGAATTTTCCAAATGCCAGTCCCCTCACTTTAGAAGATGCATTGAGCATTTGTCTACAACTTTTTAAAAACTTTTAGTTTACTATCAGGCAAAGAACTCCATAAACTTCATTCAACATTCATTCTAACCGTGGGTACCTTCAGGCCAGCCTCACCCAGAGCTCCCAAGCTGGCTTTGCCACACTGGATGCTTTCAGCTAGTCCAGCACATCCCTTTGGGAGAAGAGGAGAAGTGGTGGCCAGCACCAGGGAGCAGACAGGCCTCCCTGGCCCATGCAGGCAGAGCTGGGCTGGCTGGCCACGGTCTTGCCAAGAGGTATTTTTGCTTTCTGACCAAGCACTGCAGACAGCAGCCTGCTGCACTTGTGGGGAGTTGCTAAGCACTTCAACCAATTCTTTCCAAGCACAGGGAAAATTACTGCTGCTTATGTAATCTGTCTTTTGCCAAATGGGAATCTGGGAGCTCAGCTGAGCTGACGTTAGCATTTAAGTTAAGGAGCCAAAACATTTTTCACTCTGATGCTCTTTTGGTTTCCACCATTGACTACAGATTCTCCTAGAAAGTTACATCACATTCCTAAATGCCACCTACAATATTAGGTCGAGCAAGGTGTGTTATTTGAGGTACAGATGGAAGGCAAGCTTTGGGAATACAGAGACATCAAGTTGTACATAGCAAAAGCAGCAGCAGCAGCTGTGTAAGCCCCACAGGGCCCAGGTACTGTGTGGCACCTGGTTGTCCCATGTGACAGTGGGTACCCTGCTGACCTGGGGCTCCTGGAAAGACACAGCACCAAGTGTCTTCAGACAACCTTCCCACCTTGTTTCCTAAATTGGGAACTTATTTACCCTCTTAATTGCCAGCACATAATGCCATTGAATTACACTCACAGTCTCTTTGTAACATAACCCTTGAAGCAGTTGAGTTCTTCATTTTTATACCACTTAACATAAATATGTATCGTGGAAAGAAGATATATATGCCAAGAAAAGAAAACAGAGACAATAAAGAAAGATCTCTCTAAACAAAAACAGCATACTGATTAAGTGAAAGCCCGTTTCATAATTTATCAGGAAACGGCAGTGATGGGTATCAATTTTAAAATAATAAGCATAAAATAAATACAGAAAACAAGCTGAAGGAAGTCTGTTATGGAAGTCCAGCAGACTTTAAATGGTTCAAGACCACATGTTCTTATCAGGTACAAAAGCTGGCTTACAAACTGCATGTGAATGAAGAACAAAACAATGGCAATACTCATCTGTGATGAGAAATGGCTCATCCAAAAAGAGGATGCCAACCCACCTGCTGCTCCTGTAACTTGAGTTTGGGTCAATTCTTACTCTGAGTCAAGGTTCTACCAGCTTGAATGAGAGTTGATCATATTGAGGCTCAGAAAACCAATGTATCAAATTCAGAAACTCAACTCTTGTATATACTTAACTCTTGTGTATACAGGAAAAAGTCTCTTCTGTTCATCTCGTGGAACCTTAAAAGAAAACCAGCCATGAGGGCATACTCATGCAAACAGGTGTAACAGAAATCACAAGCTCCTTCTTCTGTAAATACCTTTGGTTGGCAAAGCATTTCTTTGCCCTTATATCTGCCAAGGGATGACTTCAGCAAGGTTAATGAAACAGCTGAAAGCAGCAATACTTTTTTAACTGTTTTTAACTCAGAAGTCCCTAAACACTGTACATCAAGAAGCAAATTCAACTAAACAAACAGGTGGGTGTTTTGTGTATCCCTCTTCCCTAATTAAATTTTAGATACCTGTGAAAAGGATATGCAAGTGATGCCACCTCCAAACCAGCCTCTGGCTGTGTCGCTGCTGTAGCTGAAAGGGTTGAATTTTTTCTTACTCTCAAACCCAGCACTCTGCAACAGCAGAAAATGCTTTTACATTTTTCTCACATGCACTGCTAATAAACTTGATGAACAGGTCCACCACTCTCTCATGACTTAGCAGCAGTCAAGTTTGTTTTAGTAGCTATGGGCTTCTTCCCTTTCACTATTTCCTCCAAAGTTGATACGTATTTTCAGCTATTTTAAAAAGCAAACAAAAAGACCTAAAGAAAACCCCCACAAGGAAACAAATAAACCAAAAAGGCAAGGCCAAAGAAATGCAAAGACAAAACTGGTTTGCTTTATTTGATCTGCCTAACCACAACACAGCAACATAAAAAATCTGGCTTTCTTCAATACTATATTCCACCTGAATGCCACGTGTAGGAGTAAGAGAGCCTTGTGATACTTGCAGACACCTCACTGCAGTTTCCTGTTTATCTGTTCATCACAGACTCATCAGTCAGTAAAGCTGATTCTCAGTGAACCAACGACAGGTGTCATCAAAGTAACAGGAACCCGTAGCAGGGAAAAACTGCAGCTCAACACCGGGGTCAGTATGTCTCGGGCTTGATTCATTTCTAGTTATGCCAACACACTTCAAATTGTCAAATTTACTTTGAAAACCCTCTGGACTCCCCTAAAATTATTTCTGTAATAGCAATAAGTTAAAGCTGGAGTACTGTGAGATTTGATTCCAATCAGTGTGATGAAAAACACAAAAAAAAAGAGAAAACATGAGGAAAATGAAGGAGAAATGGTAGATTTTGGCTATGGCTGCTGCTGCTGTTGTTTTGCTGCACTTTATTGTAAGTAAAGCCACATTTTTAAACACTGACAGAGCTCAGTAAAATTTAGTAGCTATAACATACAGTTAATCTTGGTTAGATTCTCCATCACCTGAAGTCTTTAAATCAATACTGGGCACCTCCTTAGAAGATAAGATGTAGCTCAGCCAAATTTATTAAGCTGCACAAAAAACTACTAGATTAGGCTATCTGGTTTGTGTTTATGTAAGATTGCAACCATGACATAATGTCTCTAACCTTAAGTATCCACTAGGCTATAGAATATCCAAAATTCAAAGGCTGTATGTGGGAGCTATTGACTCTAGTGCAGCAAAGGTGGGCACATAAAACAGTATATGACAAACAAGAAAAAAAACAGTGCAGTAACTCCAACATGGGCAACTTTGGTGAAATATGGAAAATTACTGCACACGCTATTATGCCACAAATACAGTGCTGAAAATAAAATTCACATCTTATAACAAGACAAACAACTACAGAACCTATCTGTCTTACCAGTGTCATGGCAACTGTAAAAGAAAACATGCACACTGACCTGAAATAGTAGCAACTTCTTCCCGTTAAGAATATTGCTTATAAGGGAACGCGCAAGAGCCGGCTGACCACATATCCATAAAAGCTGGGAATGTTTTCTGTTTCCAGAAAGTGTTTCAATGCCTTTACTATTTTTACCAAAATAAAAAGAAACCAAAACAACCAACAAAAACAAACAAACAAACAAAAATCAAGAAAGAAAAAAAAAAGGGTGGGTTTGTCACTGATTTTACGGTCCCCAAGTACATGAATCTAACAAGTTGAACATATGCACACTTCAGGGACTTTTCATAATCCAAACCATCTACTTTCCACTTGCCTCAGAATGTGCTGATAAAAACAAACTCCCTTAACCAGACCCTGATCCCACAGGCTGATCTAACCCTTACAACACAAGCATCCCACTCCTTTGTCTCATCAAAGAGACAATGACCTGCTCACACAAGTAGGCTGACAAAGTAAAAAAGGAACAGCTGCATCTGCCCAGCCAGGGATTAACTGGCATTTCAGCCCTGTCTGTCCACTGAACAGCTTTCACATTACTAGGATTCACCACTTTAATGCCATTAACTCCAGTGAATTTTAAGAAATGCTATACACAATTGGATAGACCTGTAAGAAAGGTTGTACCAGCTTGGTTGGAGAGTCCTTCCTAAAGAAAATCTTGCACAGGATGTTTTACAATTGTATATCAGATATTGTCCCTTATCACTGCTGGCAGATTTCAAAAGAGAAAGAAGTCCTGAAAATAGCAAGCTCCTAAAAATCTGGTTAAAAAATCAATGCAGAGAAAGGAGATTATAATCAGAGTGTGTAGGGGAAAAGCCCCCAGATGTGAACTGTGCCACTGTCAGTCTTAGTTGGTGGTACAGCATCAAAACAGCTTCTGAGTGAATGTAGCAGACAATGGCTATTACCCAGTGTAGTATTCAGTAAGGAGAACAGTGTGGAGCTGGATGTATCCAAGCAGAAAAGGACACACATCTAGTAATTATCCTATTTTCAAGCCACAAACAGTTTGGATTTGCTTGTTTAACCATAATACATTTTTCTATTGGCAAATGACTATGTATGTATGTTCACAAGTTCTCCACATCTGAGCAAAAACCGAAAACGGAAAATCCTGCCTAGAATCAAGTATCATTTATCATATCCTACAATAAATATAACTGTAACAGAAATCATCTTACATACTGGCACTGGACATTTAAATATTGTATAGCAAGCAAAAATAAGAGCTAATACATATACTCACATATACCCCTCATGTCTTTACTGTGACTAACACAAAAGTCTGATTTACAAGTACTTAATAAATTTGTGAAAACTTGCATGGAAACTGTTCTGCTGCTCAGTAACCTGTTGGAACCAACTCAACACAAGTGCTGTGCACACAGTCCTTCCCAGTCCTTCACAAGCCTGTGAGCCACCAAAGGGGAAGGGAAAACGGCAAAACAACAGGCATGTTTTTGCATTTAATAACCAGAAACAGTTTGGACTGCTATTCTCTGCCTTGTTTACTGACTTCTAAGAGCTCCCATTTAAACATCTAGAATAACTTACATCTCATGACTACTTAATCCAGTTCTCCAACCTGAAAGTCCTAACAGCTGCTGCTGTTTGAAGCATCCAGAACATTACTTGCATGTACTTTGTAAAAATGGCATTTGCTAGTAAAAGCAAAGCTTTTAAAGCTTAGGGGAAATAGCCTCGGGGTTTTCCCCTTCTGAGAGCTTAAAGTTTTATGAGTGAACCTAAAGGACTGCCAGACTTCTGAAGTGACAACACATTACGAAAAAATTTCCTATGTGTTTTGCAAATTTGAAGTCAGCCACATTTCACAACTGACATCAGGGTTTTTAATATCAGCTCTAATGAAATATAATTCTCCAATGACATAACTGTGAAGTATAGCATTTTCATTTCACTAGCTGGCAGAGGGGTTTTGGCCTTATTATTATTATTTCTTATGTAGAGCCAAAAGTATTCTAGGCCGTGCACAGACATGCCTGAAGACAAAACCTTTTCCTTGTATCTGCTGTAAACACAGAGACCACAGCATATTCAGCTTTACAAAACAGGTCACGCATTTTCACACAAATGCTATGGCCAAGTCACATGGTAGGACACAGGAATAAGACAAAAATGTTAAGAAATGGTTTGCCTTCATCTTCTCTACAGTTTCTCTTTCACTAAATCTCTTTGGATAGGATTGGGTAGTTTCTGGTTTGGGAGAATGTCACTGTTTATTGAAAAAAATCCTACAGTCAATGAAGAAATTCCAGCCATCATCACAAAAGCCTGAGGGGAGCGGGGCGCAAGCTGAGAATTAAAACGATAGTCTTATTTTTGAATCTGGTTCTCCCTGAGGTCACAATTCCTCTGCTGATCAGAGAGGTGTTTATTTTAGAACTGATACATGCACAGCTCATGACAGTTTAACCACACATCAATAAAAACTAAAAAGCTCCCATTTGCAAATGACTGGACTAAGGATTTAACTGAGAGGAGCTCTGCCTTCACTAGACCCTGAAAACCCAAGAAACAGGGATGAGAGAAAAAGCTGTACTTCTCCCATCAGGGCCCACACCCCCTGATGACTGAGATGAAATCCAAGCATGGAAGACAGCAGTCAGAAAGAGAGACTTGTCTACTCCAAAGGCCACAAGTAGTTGGCAGGAGCATCTGACATGGGCACTTGGTTCTGAATTTGTCATGGGAACAAGCAACAACAATAACAATGTTGTACTCACCCCTTCACCTACACATCCTGCCCAACGTATGTTTCTTCAGTGATGTTACTTGAGGAAGAAATTGCCTCAGTTTGGCTGTTGCCTGCATGTTGTGCTTTAGGACCCAGCAGTGACTCTGGTATCACCAAGTGCTCGGGGATACTGACACCCCAACACAGGGACACCTCCACACACAGACCCAGCTCCAGCTTAAGAAGAAATTTGAAAGGGGTATCTCATGGCACAGTTCACAGTAACAAGTCTAGGCCTGACCTGCTAAAGCACACACAAAAGGGATAAACCATACTGACAGGTACACAGGGGATGCCTCTACTGTGGCAACATCTCCTAGTGGCTGTCATGAGTGGAAAGTAACAGGATACAGTCTCTTTGCCACAGGGCTGATGCAAACTCAGCTTGAAAAAGAATAAGAACTAGCATTCAGTGCATTAAGTTGAAAGGTAGAGAGAAAAGCCTCCAAAAACATAAAAGGCAGATGTCTGGTGAGAGTTAACAAAAAGGTACATTTGTGGGGTTCATTTGTTGGCTTCTTGTACAAGTCTTGAGATAGCACCTTGTTGGATTCATAAAACACAAATGCACTAGATCAGCAGCAATTTCCCCTTTTGGACTGGAATCTAATCAGAGTATCTTGGTATCCTTGCCCTCCTTTTGCATCTTTCTGAAATACTGAAGCACATTTTAATGGGGGTTTGCAGACCCTGAACTGCAGCCTGAACATGGTTTGAACTCTTAGTGAACCACTGACAGCTGCACATACTTGTTTGAGGCTACAGCAGAAGCTGAAAAGAAATCATGTTTGATTTTTCTGCTTTGGGGGGCAGATGAGGAGAAGAGTCCATACAATGCATTATGGTGCAGCTTGCAGTGGTGGTGGCTGTCTCTTTTGGTGCCGCAGCTCATTTCTGTAAAGATAGCTATGCAGGATGAAGTAAGTGTTATCCTTCAGTTTCTCTAGACTGCTGACAAACATTACACTGGTTTCCAACGCTGATGGAACACAGGAGGGAAAACACAGAGCATGACTTCCCAAAAACGGGCAAAAACTTTGGTTCTCTCTGGAGGACGCTCCGGGAAGAGGCAGAGGATAAATGGGGTCAGAACAGCCTTTCCCAGCTCCACAAAACCAGGTGTAAATCAAGAGTAACAGAGATGTTACCTCTGAGGGGCTGTGTGAAGCTTGTGGCAGACAACAGCACAGTGGGGGAAAAACTGCAATGCATATCTGCTCTCCACAGCCAGAGATCACAGTCAGGACTGACACACTTACTGGAAGGTTTGCCTCAGAAGGGAGAGAATCAAACCCATGGAAGGATGTCAGGGTTTGTCCCACTGTAAATGCTGGCATTTATAATGGAGAACAAAGTGTCACTGGCTGCATGTTGCAGACACTCACAGTTTGTTTTTCACAATGTCATGTAACGATGCTTTGTACTAAGATTTCATACAGTAGGAGTTCTTTAATTTAAGTAATTACATTTTCTCCTTGTAGGAAATGGTCTCTTTGACCATACCAAATAAGCTATTGTCCCATCAATCACATTGTCATAATCAGCTACCAACATTTGTTTTAAGGCACTGCCATTTCTTAAGAGCTCTTACCTCTTTAATAAAGGACAATGAAAGCCTAAAACTGAAAGAATACTCTTCCCCAAAGACAACTTCCCTTTCATCAGGCACTGAAGCAATAAATGGCATAGGAAGGAGAAAAAAATCATTAGTTACACAAACCATCTAAAGCCTCTGCCTATGAACTCAAAAAATACTATTTTCACACAGTTCTAGAATCCTAATATGTAAAGTTATACTAAAGCAGTATTAAATCCTCTACATCTTACACCCACACAAACGAAGCAGTCCCCTCCTACCCCTCCACAGCTTCCAGCCACAAATATCCTGGTGTAAAATGATCAGACAAAATAGGTGACTTATGTTTTTATTGGTTCCTCCAGACTATGACGACATTTCCTAAAACACTGAGCCAGGAAACTATTAATGTCTCTGAAAAAGTGGAAAGGGTCAGGCTATTTCAAAGGATGTGTTTGCTAAGAGGCCTTTGTTATAGATGTATAGGCCACTTAAGATTTGATGAATAATAACAAAAGTATTTTGCATTCCCGTAACATTTCTAGCTCCAAGGTATATTGTGAACATATTTGTTACATTGTGTTACAAATATATTCCTGTATTTCTTGTGTTATGAAAGCATTACTGCTTTTCACCTTTTTGAGAATGAAAATAAGCAGGTTAATAAGCTTGCCTAAGATTTTGTGAAGTGATATATCCATTTCAAGATCAGAATTACCCACAGATCCGTATGTGCTCCTAGTCTCAGGCTATTATTGGAAAGAGAAATGAAAAGGGTGTCTGCTTATCACCATTATAAAATGAAAGACCTGGAAAATTTTCTATCTCAGCTGTGTTGGCCTGCATTTGGCAGCACAAGTCAGCTCAGGCACTTGTAGGTGGGGTCAGAGATCCCTTAAAAAACCTGTGTGTGCGTGTTATATACAAGCACTAAACCAGAGCAACCAGTACTCAAACAGGAGCACAGCACAATGCACGCAGGACAGACAGATCCCACAGAGACTCCTCAAAGCTTTCTAGTTTTCTAGCACATGCTACATGTGTATAGCTCTTCATTTTGGCTGCTTTGTCAGTAGGTCTGAGAAATATCAAGGGGGACACAAAGGACTTGCACAAAAGCCTTGGAAGTAAAGATGCTCCAAAGACATCACCACTTCTTTTGTGGCCAGAGCAATTTCACCCACAAACCCAGTTCTGATCCTGACTGCACCAAAATACGTACAGTCTGTTCCCTAAGGCATGAGTGCAAAGCAGATAGTACGATTTGTTTCACACAGGAGAGAGCTGAGGCACCCTAAAAGAAGTACAAGTCACTCTGTTTTTACTGACTAAGGAACTTCACTTATCTGTCACGTGTCAATCACAGCCGGGTCAGACGACAAACGCTGCAGGTAAAAATCCCACTATTGCACAGTGCCACCTCCTGGGCAAGCAAGACTGGAAAAACACCCTCATGTGTCCTTTCTCTGCTGCAGCGTCCAAGGTCTTAAGTGTCGTCTCCCAGGCCCTGGCAGGCCAGGCACTACCTCTGTTCTCAAAAGGCAGGCCATGAATTCACAGAAAGGAGAGCAAATTGTTTACAGCCCTCCCCACAAAATGCGAGCTGCAGCAATCCCATTCTTGAGTGAGGCTGTATTTGCATAGGCAAGCACCACACAAACCCACAGGATTAAGTTCACTCTGGGTTGCTGGCTAATCACAAATTAGCAATCAGGGCTTCCTTTCAACATCCAAACAGGAAATGGGAGTGGAGGAAGTTGAAAGCTTAATAATTTCTTGCATGTTAACAAGTTACATGAGCCACTCCAATAAAAAAGCTTTGCTAAGTGAACTTAAACCTAGCACACAGTCTCTCCCAAAATGGCAAGCATTTATCTTTAAAACTAAGCTGTGTGTTTTGGAAAGACAACGGATGCAGACATTTAAATCAGCATAATTTAATTTCCAGGATGAGAGGACATCAAGCAGTGATCTGAAGTTGAGGATCCCAGTTTATTGTAAGCACTAGTGTTGAGACTATAACCCCCAAACTAAACCCAAGGTGGTAACCCTGGCATCTCTTGAAATTTAGTGAAAAAACAGGATTAGAAGGGCAACATTTTAGTTCTCATAATCTGTTAAATCCATAATGGCCTCTGACAAAGTAGCAAGAAAATCATGCCTAATGTTAGCTCCATTTCTTTCCACTAAGTTTCAGGGGTACTGTACTCTTTGGTTGTGCACATCCTGTAATATTTACCTCACCACACACGGTTAAGTGTCAGGAACGCTGGGAAATAAAGTCCCTGTAAAACACTGAGAACCCTAAAATGCCTAAAGGAGCACAGGACTTTCAGGCCTCCATGTCAAGCACAGCAAGGAACATCTCTCCATCTTTAGGTTATGAGATCACAGCCCCTGGCAGTTGGGAAAAGCCTGGCCCATAATATGCTCCTAATTTGGTACTATCTATGTTCACAGCAGGGGGAGGAAAAACAATTTTGTGCAACTGTTAAGCAATTCTCAAGAGTTCAAGACAGATGAAAGGCCAATTTCTTGGTTGCCTGAAGATATTAAGACAGATTAGGGACAAAAGTAAGATGACTTAAGTGGGTGGATATAGACTGGTGTTTTGAGGGAACAAAACTGCAAGGTAGAATGCCTTGGTTTTTTATGAATGTACCCAACAAAAAAGAAAAATCTCTTGGAAGAACTCCGCAGTATAGAGAGAGATTATTTCAGTGGGCTGCATGAAGAACAGAACAGAAGCAAGGGAATATGGAAAAGAAACCCTGCTGTCAATATAACCACTAAACAATCTCATTATCTCCCAGGGATGCAAGCAAGAACAGACATATAACACAGATAGTTACCATGGCCCACAATAAACTGGGTACAGTAAATACGGAGCTAAAACTGTGTGGGTGCATGCTCTGCATTATGGAGTGTGAAAGTAAGTTTTTTCCCTACTTTCAGCAGTAGAGACATGGGCACTCCTAGTTCCAATGCAGCATTTACCATGAAGTGTTGCCTGCCATAAGCCACCTCAATGTACTTGCTACACTGTGCACACAGTTGGAAATGCAGACCTTGCTGTGGACTCTTGTACTATTGTTCTGAGCAACAAAAAAGGGGAAAAAGTCTTTTGTACATGAACATCTGAATTTCCATCCTGGATCCTTCAGATTATTTTCACAGTAGGCATTCCCTGTTTCCAAGGTGACAAGAGGCAGAGCAGACATTTAATCAGCTTGGGTTTAGACCACTCATTTGCAAAAACTCTCCAGTAGAGTTTAAAAAGCTGAAAAGCAAGGAGTCTGTAAGACTGCGGGGTCTGGTGTTGGGGTTTTTGCTTTGTAAGACATAATCATTGGTAGATATTAGATCTCTCACTGGCAAGGCTGATAACTCCTTCTACAGTACTCATATTGTGACCTTGCACTTCAGTACTCGTGGTATCAACTGTGACCAAGAGTTTATTTCTGTGGAGTCATTAACTAACCACTTCTTTTTTAGGATGTTTGCATCCAGGGCAGCAATGCCGCTTCCTACTACGTGATAAAGACCATGAGGACTTTGCAGGACTGCCACCTGCGCCTTGCCAAAATGACGGCGTCTGCCAGAACATTCAGGTTTCCAGTCCGTGATGCTCCAGCAGGTTAGCTGATCTTCACTTAACTTCTGTAGTACCAAGTGGTTTTCCTTAAGCCAGAGACTTCCAATTTTCCTTCCCTCTACTTCCAGTGAGAGAGGTAAGAGTTCCCAGACAAGGTTTTTTTGGTAAAGAGTGCTGATGAGCTCATACCTGTTTAGCAGCTATCACTCTATCAAAAATCCACTGTCAAAACATGGAGGAGGAATGTGCTTGATAATGTGAGAGACAAATTATGATCTGTGTCCTCCTTGCTCTACATTCATGTAACATCCAAGGTTCACATGTGCTATTCACTTAAGTGTCTAAAGGAAAGTGTAGTTGTGACCAGTTTCTCTGGATCAGACACCAGGTAGCTGTTAAATAATATTAAGAATGATTTCACCATGAGATGCTTGTACTGGATCTCACCCAAAACCTTTTTATGTTGCATATATTACTGTTTTGCTGCAAATGTGGTCTCAAAGCAAAGTAAGAACTTCAATGAATATATGCATGAGATCATCCAGACAAGGAGACTGCATGTTTACAGAGGTGTGGAAACACTTGACAAAATAGATTATCTTTTTCAGTCTGTATTCCAAAATAAAGGTTTTCTTGGATGATAAACTCAGGAATTCCCTGAGTTTTGTTCATGGATGGCAACCTAATGAGTGGGACATCAGGCTAAGGACTGCATGACCAAAAAATCAGCTGGATAGTGCAGAAAAGCCACAATTTGAAAATTTTCCTTAGCAGCTTTCCAGGTTAGTCTCTGGGAACCCCTGACTCAGATGTTGAATTCTTGTGAGGAATATAACTGATCCTCATGTGGAGTTTTCCTCCTCAAGACATATTTCTAAAGGTTTACTTTTTTTGTGATGACTACTGGGCTCTATGTTACACAAACAGAAGAATGACAAGGCAAGAGCAGACACGCTAACCTTTCAATTTCTATGGTAGCTGTAAATGCTTGTATAATCTCAAAACAAGTGGTAGTCTTACTGAGGAGGCCTCCAGCTCTAGAAGCAGCTCATGTATTTAGGTGGTGGTGGAAGGGAAGGTGCTCTTAGGCTTAAATCTTCAGTAGACTTTTAAAGTTTATTTTCATAGTCTAAAGGCTTGGGAAGGTCATGATAATTTGTGGTAGTCTCTACGATACCACTGTCATTGTGGTCTTGTTGAGTTATTTGCATGATTTGGTTCCCCTGTCCCATAAACATAAAAAAAATAGGAAATATTTCTGCCTTGCATTTCACCTCTGCAAGTGAGAGATTGCCTACAGAGGGAAGAGGAACAGCTGTGCAGATGACTGCTATAAAGGATATCAGCCTCCATTTACACCCCATCAAGTGCAAGTGACAACTGTAAACTGTACCTAATATTTGAGCACACAACTGTGCCAGTTAATAATTCACTCATGGAAAAAGATAAAGAACATTTTTGGTTTGCAGGTGCTGTCCTGCACTTAAAATTTCTGTGCATATTTTCAAAGGCCTCTCATTCCCAGTTGAGAGATTCCTACAGATTTACAAAATAAGAGATGCTAGCAACTTGCTCTCCAGTTTGCAGGGATGCTTACTTGAGTTCTGCCAGATTAATGGAGAACATCTACCTTACTCCTTTGGTACAAGCAGGTGTAAAGGAGAATTCCCTTCTGCCAAAAGAAACTACCTGAGGAACAAACTAGGGGTCTTTCTCAGCAAACTTTCTGCCTATTAATTCAGATGTTATGAGGGAAAAGCCACCAGTGAAATGGAGAAGCAAACAGATAAAAATCTCTGGAATGTCCTCTCTGCTCAGAGCTCAGGAAAACTCAGTTATGCAGGGAGACCTGGAAGGAACCCCAATCTCCCCCAAGACGCAAGGGACTCCTTGAGGGTGTGAGAGCTGCAGTCCCAACCAAAAAATTTCTTTTGTCTCTATAAGTCTGGCAGACCTGACAATGAACTTCTCAACTTCTGGGCAGGGAAAGCACATGTTGGGTCATGCACTCCTGTCCTGCTGGATCACGGGGTACTGCCTGTGGTTGGAGGACTGCGTGACAACAAGAAAAGTGTTCTGGCATGGCTGAAGCACCCTTGTTAAAAGGTCTCCTGTCAGTAGCAGGCATGATTGACTGGCAGAGATCTGGCTTAACTAAGTAAACTCCATTCTACTCATCATCCCACAAGACAGGTGTGGCTGGTTGAGAAATCAAAACTCACCTTCCCCAAGGCCCTGCCCTGCCTCTTTAAGGAGGGGAGGAAACCCAGCTGCCTCTGTTGCAAACTGGGAATGGTCCAGGTTAGGCTGTGGGGTAACGTGAGGTCAAAGCCTGGTGCGATGGTGTGATGTTCACTGCATGCACTGTGTGCCAGGAATGGTCAGTGAGTCACACAGCTCTCAGGAAGGTGCCTGGTCCACGTGAAATAGAGACCCAAGAAACACCACTTGCTTTTAGCTGAAGATCAGACAGTGAGGATATATGGCAAAGTCACACAGCTGCTGTGGAGACAAAGGGTATGCCAGGCAGCAGGTTTTCTAGGAGACAGCCAGCCAAGGCGGCTGCATCTGACCTGTGGTCTGTTTAAGAAATACAGCCTCGCTGTCTCCCGCGTTTTATCTCATTCTGATCATGGGTTAAGTGAGGCACTCAGCCTATTGTTCTTGCCACGTGATAAGTAACTAGCTACATGTAAACAAAGCAATTAAGCTCCATAAGGAACTGTTTGCCCTTCAAAGCTGAACTAAACATTGGATTTTGTTTTGGGAATCCAAATATGGTGAATTACTGACAGTTAACTATGACCATGGGATTGTTTCCTGCACAGAAAAGGCTCCTGGAACAAGCAGCACATACTGGAAAATCACCTTTCCTCCTCTTTACCCTGACATTAACCATCTAAAGACCCTGCTGCACTCACTGCTAGCTGCCTTTTGCTGAGTATCACCTTAGCATAACTAATTTATGATAATTTATGATAATTCTTATCACAATTTGTGGTAAGAATAGAGGGAGAAGCTTCTTAGGCTGGCACAGCTTGTTCTAAACCCCTGCTCTTCAGCTGTAAAACCACCAGGCTCCATCAGCACCCCTCCAGGAGAACATCTCTCAGTTGTTAACTCCTTAATGTATTTGGCAGTCAGACAATTCAGTAGGGAGCAGCACAGTGCAGAAATACACACCAACTCATTATTTTCTTATTAGCTGTACTCCTGTTGCACCTAAAACCCCTAATCAGTACCGGACTGTCAACCTACTGAACAGAATATGCACAGAGGAAGAAAGAATCCCCTCCCAAATGTCTTCAAGACCAGAAGACTCAACACTTTAAACCCAACACACACATCCAACTCAAAAAACCCCAACTCTCCCACTGCTAATATGTGTACATGTTGAGCTTTTTAGGCTGAATTTATATATTCATAAAATGTAGTAATCTAGTGTAGACAAGGTAAAAAAAACAACCACCAAAATAAAGACAGAAAGGAAACATTACTAAATCCATTCGGGGCTATTAAAAGCAAAAGTGCATTCTGGCATAGCACCCATTATAATGTTCACTTTTATATTTTAAATGTGCAGTTTGTTCCTTTGCAAAGATTGAAACATCCCCAGTTACACACCTGCACTGCAGCTCTCTGCTGTGTCTGTCACTGTGGGCAGAAGCACCTGAGCTGAAGCAGGCACATGGCTGAGGGAGGGAAACCAGGAGCTGGCTGGAAGAGGACATAGTGGAGTGCTGAGTCCCGTGTCAGAGAGGTCCCAGCACACCAAGAGGAAGGACACAGCCTGGAAGGTGGTGGCAACTCTTCTTCCCAAAGTTCCCACTGGAAACCTGGGAGTTAAAACCACAGTCATGGTGGATCTTCTTATATCCATTAGTCACCCTCTCCCAACAAACTCGCTATGTGGTATCTCTGCTTACGCTGCCTTAGAAACATCCCAGCCTCCTGATGAAGTTACTAGATAAATTGTGAGTTTTGAAATACAGACAGACAAAGGTTAAGAAAACAAACTGTCTTACTATTTACTGCAGTGCTGCAACACGCACGTCTCCATCTCTGATGAAGGGTGAAAAACCCCATTTTGTGCAACAGAGTGGCAAGGACAACTGCTGGGAGGCTGAAATGGCCTGTTATGGTGATGTTATCCAACTGACATATAGCTGTGGAAGACTGGGACATAGGCTGTGCAAGTGCTCTTTCCAGTATATTAAAAGAAAAAGCACAACTTACATACAAAAGGTACCAAAATACACTAATTTGTTTCATTTTATAAGTTCTGGGTGTGCCAAAATGCGAGGCAGAACCAGGATGAAAAAGATAAAAATAGCCTTAAATTTCTTGAGATTCACCCACCCTCATCAATATTACTGGCCATCAGATTTTTACAACTTACCTTCTCTATTCCTTGCAAATACTTATGGGCACACCTTCAAAGTTGCTGTACAATGGAGGAGGTCTGAGCATCCTAGGTAGGAGGCAACAATGCCAGGAACACACAGAAAAACATTCAACTGTTTCTAAATCAAAAGTCCACATTAAGTGTTGCTTTTCTGTCCCTCAGGTTTCTACTTTTTTGACTACTGAAGGGAATCCTTCATTCAGCAAAGACAAAAAGGCCTAAAGCTACTTCTAGGGATATATCTTAGGGTGGGATAAATTGGGAAGAGATGCTGGCCTAGGATAGAGCTTCTTTGGAAGCACATAGGGACCTGGAGAGTTTGGGACTCATCCTATAGGAAGATCAAGTTAACTCAGAAAAGGCAGAAAGCTGTAAAGGGCTGGACTCCAAAGCCAGAGGTGAGGGGGGCTAGACTTGGGACAGACTGTAGGACAGTAGTTGGTTCCTAGTCTTAGTGAAACTGGTGTCTAGGGAAAGGTCCAATTCTTCTTACAGCCAACACAGGAACAATATATGAGGCCTGCAGCTTTCTTATAACAGTGTAATTGCAGTATAGGAATTATGATTATGAAGGACTTGAGGTTGGGAAGAAAAAGGAAAGCTGCTTCTAGAGCAATGCAGTGATCAAGCCTTCATCAAATGGGCACAACTACTTTCAGCAGATTCTACTTGTTCTTTGGACAGTTCAGCATCCATCCTTTCCAATACCATGTTTCAGAGGAAAATATTGTAGGAGTGCAAGTCAAGATGCACTCTTCAAAAACTACAGTGTAGTACAAGTATTCGGTTTACCCTTATTCCTTACTTAAACATGCTGTTTCTCTGCCTAATCTAACCTCTGCACCCTCTTTCACTGTTTTATTCTTGGCTCCATTAACTGTACACTTGGCTCTTTCTGTTCTGCCTTCATTCTCTCTGGTTTTCTTCCTCTTCACTAAAACAGTCTTTCCTTCTTGCACGCTATTTCCCCACAACAAAAACTGTAGCATTAATCTGATTTCACATGTGTACCACAGTTGCTTTTACTTTTGCATCCTCCACATTTTTTCCTTCCATTGATACTCTCCACAAGCACTCTGGAACAAGGCCTGTTCAAATCCGAACTGTGTTTAGCAAAGGAGCCCCCAGAAGATCTTGACTGGCCCCCCAGTATGCCCTGGACAAAGGCACTTAACAACACTGCTTGGGTAACTTGCTTCTTACACAGCCGACACCCTATTCCACCTTAGGATTTGAAGTTTAGGTCAACACATTAATACTGTGTCATCCCCCAGTACAGTACCTGAGGCAATTCTCTTCAAGGTCACTTTGCCAACAACTTTTAAGGTGGTTGAAGAACTCTACCTCAGAATCTAGGCAACAAAAACCCCTGCTGTATGAGGGAAAACTCTTCCAAGATACAGAGCAAAAGGCCTCTACCTTCCACCCCTAACAAACATAAGGCACTACCCTGCCCCTCCCTCTGCAGGTCAGAGGGCTTGGGAAGCACTTGCATCCCATGGTGTGGAGCACGGCAGTAAAACCTAGAAAGATCATTCAAACAAGTAGTACCTGGACATCCTGTTTCTCATGGCACCATCCTCAAAATATACAACTGCTACCAAACATTACACTATAAATTTTCCACTGAACCCAAAACCCACTTCACAAATATCCAAAAGAAAAAGAATAAAAATATTTATATCTTAAAATATGCTGACTGGGTAAACAAGATTGTAGCTGGGTTTCTGTTATGTCCTGCTTCCCCATGTGCAGGGTGAAGCAGATGTAAATGTTTACAGCCAACACTGCTGCGATGGCCCATGGGCTGCCCTTCCCACCCCTCTGCCTGGCAGGAGCAGAGCAAGGCCTGAACACAAGGATGGGTGCCTGCTTATGCTTAGAAGGTGATGACCCATGAGCACTCTGCAGATGGTGAGCTTCTCAGCCATCTGAAATAAATCCTTCCCACACTATGTGCAAACACCATGCACGGCTACAGGTACAACTGTCAACTTTTCTTCAGGTCCTAAGTAGCTACAGAATAATGCCTTTTTCCATCCTCCATAAGTTATGATCCTTCATAACTTTTTTTGTGGGGTCAATTTACTCTCAGATAATTATCTAAAATGTAAATGAAAAATAAAAAAATCACAACCAAAAATGGTCCTCTCCAGCTGTCACTGCAAGCATTTAGAAGTCCATCTGTCCATTCCATTGCCACCAGTCACCTTCTCCTTTACAGTGCCTGTGTGCTAGAATTCATTGTGTCATAAATGTGACAAATCTAATCATCCATTACATTAATACTTATTACATTATGTTGCATTTGGCCAAAACTACAATTTATACATAGAGGCATGTGCCTTTTATAACTCAACATCTTTGCAATATATTAGTTTTTCAGTACACTTTTTATACTTAAGCTTTATGACCAAAGATCTCTAAACCTACAAATATCCTGCCTACCTGTGTCTGTAATTACAGTCTTCAAAACTCTTCAAGATGACAACTGAAAATCTGTAACCTGTAGAGAGCTTGCAACATTTCAATCCCATGCAAAAAGCAACTTCTATGCTTTAATGCTGGTAAGCAAACACAGGAAATAACCATCCAAATAAAGATACCTGAGGGACCTTTTTTTTTCAGTTAGCACCTTAATTAATGTAAGGAGAATTCAAATAGTTAAGAATAATTCTATGACAGAAGTTGCGTACAGGAGCTCTATTTCCTGACTTATCCTAGACTGAAGGTCTGACACATCCAGTCAGCTTGTCTGATTTCCAGGGACATCTTTGTATTTCCAGCCAAAGTATATACTGATATATCACTCTACAGTAAAGAGGGAAGATCCTTTCCAAAGCTTCTAACATCTGAAATGCTTCTGAAATAAGGATTTGCCACCCTAGTCGGAGCACCTCAGATGCACTTATTCTGCAGATTTCTTCTTATAAACCACACCATTAATAGGTGATAACTTATAATCTACTGAACTGTCAGTAAGAGAACCAACAATAAAAATCAGTTAAGTGCTACTGTCTAGTTTTTCTAGTTAATTCTTGTGGTTTTATCATCACTGTGTTCTCTCCCCTTCGTCAGTGCCTGAGAGAATCAACACATAGAGTGTTTGCCTATTTAGCCATGCAAACACAGCAGTGGCAGAGAATATGCTTGAAAATTGTCTGAACTATTATAGAGAGGAAAAATGGATTCTTTTTCTCTTGAGTAGTCACAGACATTACTTGTAACAGGGATATGCAAAAAACATTAAAGTGGATGTATGAACTCTTACTTGATGATATGCTGTAGTCCATTACATCTGAGGAAGTGTTGTTACAGGGAATACTAGTGAGAGCATTTTGATATGGGCCACAGGACTGGCTAACACCAGTTTCACTGCTCAATGCAGCATATTTTTCCTATTATGTAATGCTTATTGGAGGTATTATAATGATACATAGCTGAAAGCCATCAGTAAAAGCTTTCACAAGGGACCCTGCAGAGAAAACTGATACAATGATAAAGAGACAGCACTTGATTGTTTTTCCTTATATTCTTTTGTACCTTTTGGTGGCTGTTAAATCAGTATGTTCTGATCAGATCTCTTAACCTCACCTGCCACCTTTATGATACCATTTGCCAGACCAAATTTAGAAAACAGCTGCTGGGAGAAGGCTGCTGTCTCATCACTTGTGGAAGGTCACTAAATAAGGAGGCAGCAGGGGGGAGGTCTCTGTCAGGTCACTTCACATCATTACAAGCTGTACAAGCTCCATCTTTTGCAGGATGATTTCTTTCAGCACATGCAGATGCCAGAATGGTTAGAAAACAGACTAACTAGCTGGGGCAATTATGGGGAAACCTCTCAAAATATGAAACCATATTAGGTGGCCTTTTATTGACTATGCCTAATTTAAAGTTTATATGTCATCAGGGCAGACTTGCAGAAATCCTCGTGAATGCAGTGTAATCAAGCTTTTATTAAAACTACACAGACCTTTTCACCACCAAAGCCAGGATTTCATTAGGAACCTTTCTCTGGTTACTCTGTTGAACTTCCTACATTTACAGAACCCTGTCAAAATTACCTCTTAAAGATTTAAGACTGAATTAACTGATACTTTCCAGGGCGCTATTTATCACCAAGAAAAAGTACACTAATTTGGATAGTTTAGGGTATTCAGATCTTTTGTCTTTTCTTTTGAGAAACTTCAACTGTGCTGGTGAGAAGCAGATGCTTCCAGTCTCAACCTCAGAATGAGACTGCTTCCAGTCCCAACGTCAGGTATTAACCATTTAATTATTAAAAGGAATAAAGTGCAAAGCAAATGAAAGTTCAGAAAGTAAACAGTTTCATGTCTCAAAATCCTTCTGTCACCGACAGACCACAGAGGTGTAAGAATCCACACCAAGTGGAATTAAATACAATAAACAGGGTGGAATCATTATTAAAAATTCATGTGAAATTAAATGACTGAGCACTACTTCAAAGCAGCTGGCGATAAAGTTACTCCACCAATTTATTCATAATCCCATTTCTTGACCAAATACTCTAAATTCAATACAATATAATCATGAAATGCTGAATTGCATGTAGAAGTCTGCCTATCAGTTCTTTAAAATACCACAGTGAAAGAATGCATATTCTAACCTCACTGTATAAAATATAATTTTGGACCCCCCCCTATAATTCCAGGATGAAGTCACCACAATTGGTCTAAAAATGCAGTATTTTAAAATTTAATTGCCTCATATTTTGAGGGGAAAAAAATACTTGCCTCTTGCAAAGGGAGAGTGAAAGGCATCTCAAGTATGTTTGTCCTTAAAAACAAGATTGTAACCTAATGGGGGAAAAAATCCACCAGCTGTTTAAACCAAAGAAAACATTCAGTTACAAGTCCCAGTCCATTTTGGCATATGGTCACTCTTGACAGTGCAGATGCAGACAGTGTGTGCAAGGTATAGGATGAAAACGTAAGAAGTTGCACAGGGTCCCATACTTTGAAAAAGGGGTAAGACATAGAACTATTTGCTGATAACAAGCCCATGAACTCATTGGTTCCAGATGATTTCCCCCCTTCATTTGCTTCCTCGGTGCCTTCTGGGCCACTAGAAAGGCAAGTTCCTTCAAGCAGAGATCTCATGAGGTAAGGTCATCCAAACATCAGAGGCACCAACAAAGATGACACACACACAAATATGTGAAGGACATAAAAGAAGGCATGTCTGGAGCAGCTGTCAGAATAAAGGAAGCAAGACTGAGGCTGGGCAGAAAATAAGCGATCAGAGAAAGAAATACTGGCAGATTAGCATCAAGCTGAGCAGTGAAAGCAAAAAAGGAAAATTGGTTATTGCTCTCCCCTGGAACAGAAAAGCAGTCAAGCTAAGAGGAAGAACTTGGTGAAACAACACAACTGTCACTATAATATTAGCCTTGCCAAACCTTAAAGTCATTTAAAGCAGGCAAAATCAGTGTCTAAGACAACAAATGAACAGGAAGCACACGCTATTTATCTGGCAGCCAATATTGAGAAAGCGTGCAGGTTGAAATGACAGAATTTTGTCCTCATATGAATGCAATAGAGAAGCTGGACAAGAGGAAAAAGCTGAAGATGTTGCAAGCGTAAGGGAAGGGAATGCATAGCTCCCACTGCATGTAGGCAACTAACAGAGAGCCAAAGACAAGTCTAGACACACTGCAATAGCTCTGTGAGGGTCAGGTATGGGAGCAGCCCAGCTGTGACTACGGAACACAGAGCAGTTTATTAGCTCATATCCCAGCCTTGTTAGTAATCCACCTGGTGAGAGTGACTCTCTCAAAGTAGCAAAAATGTAGTGTAAGAGTATGGGGAACTTAATGCTGTGGGGGATAAATGAGACCCTCCATTCCTATGTGAGTTTTTTTAAAAGAAAATACAGCTTCCAGTTGGGAAGAATTTGAAAACTACATCTCTTGGATTCAGTCCTTGAAGTCTGACAACAGCAGTTTTGGCTGCAAAGGATTCTGGAGTTGCTGAAAACAAGGAATACAGCAACTCTGAGCTAAAAAATCATTCACTGATTTTCTCATTTGTCAGTCAGAAACAAACTGGAACTCAGGCCTCCAACCTCAAATCCTTGTCGTAGTTACTGCAACCCCTATGTTATTAAGATAAAAATTATATCCACCCGAACAATAAAACAGGATCGTGATCTGAACTCAAATTAGTACCATAACAAATTCCGGATCAAAGAACTTGAGTCCTGAAGTCATCTCTTCTCTCTTTTCACAAAGTCCTCCAAGCAACTACGTGATGCCTAGCACTGTGGGTTTGGCTGCATGGAAAGCCACTCACTGGAGCTTGTCCAGCTTCAGCTCAAGTACAAGACCAAATTTTTTCATAACAGGAACTATTTCAAGAAATTCAGGATGGACATTAACTCCAACAAAGCCACAAAATAGCCATATTTATATGAAGGCCCTGATTAATGTCTTACCATGTCCAAGTGCTTTCATAAAGTCAGGAATTGAGTATGTGGACCTTCACATCTGGGTAAATGATGACTGTGTGTAAAATGGAGTTTGCATCCCATCTGCCCTACAAACTAAAACAATGTGGTCAGCCAGTACTGATTCTTGCTGTACTTGTAGTTTAGATAAATCCAATCTACCTCAAGACTGAGAGGAGATCAAATCCAGTTGAAGATTTTTAAGAGAAAAGAGTATTAGATGTAGACAGGAGAACTAAAAATCCTCACACAATAGAGATAAAATTTGTGCCATGGAAGCCTGGAGAGCAACATTTTAATGAATACTTCACCCATCCTCTAAGCTGGACATTCTCAGAGCTACCGGAAGACAAAACCGATGGAAGGATGAATCATGACTCCGCATGGGCAGTGTCACAGAGCTGGCAGAAGGCTGAACCATGACCTCAATTTCACCCTCAACTCCTGTCCAACCTATGCACCTTAACAAAAAGGCAAAAACCTATATTAGAAGTGCAAGAAATACTTCAATAGATGCTCAGACCATAGTATGAGATACATCTGTTCTGTGAGGAAGAAAGGGAGGGAATGAAATAATTAGCCTGAGGGCACACTCCAGTATTTCTTCCATGACTTTTGTACATAAAGTCTTGAAACTTTCCATTGTCTCAGGACTCCAGGCAGTTTCCATCATCTAAAAAGGAAAAAAATCAGCAATCCACAACAGGAATTGGGCCTGTAGGTATTTGTGTTTTAACATATAATTAAAATGTTGAACTGAAGTGAATTTAAAAAATGGGCTGTGAATACCGTGGTGCACAGGCAAATATGAAATATATTGGTGAGTCTTATTTCCCAACGTAAAAACTTGGTCTACATAGGAATTCAGTGTCCAAACCTGAATAGTTTAGAAATCTATTAAATTATGTAAATCTATTCTTAAATTATGACATTCTATTCTTTTCTGTTATGGGATCTGAAAAAGTGTCAGTCAACTTTTGTGCTGTTCTACCTTGTGACAACCACACACTGTAGAATGTTAGAAATGAGGCAACCGAGGTCAGGAGCAGTCCTTGCAGTTCAACTCTATAGTCATTTACACTGAAAGAATATTTATATTCAGCTCCTACATGGGCATTCATGGAAGTTTTTTAAGGGATCAAAATGTCCCATTAGCATTCCCCTGAGTTGCTATAATACAAATCAAGCAAAAAGTCATTAAAATTTGGTGTCAAGAAGTAGACTTTTTGTAATTTTAATTGTTTCCTAATTAGAGAAGAGACTATAGGGCATGTGTGGTTTATAATATTACATAACAAAAATAGCATTCATTTTAACAATTGTCTAAATGCAGATTTAAACAATTAGCCAAAATACTGCCTCAAATATTATCATGTCCAATTAAAAAAAAAAGCTTTTAAAAGCACTCAAATGCAGTTAATGTAGAAAAGCCATAAAATCCTATTTTAGTGATGTACAAAGTCTAATCTGAACCAGGTGGATGAAACATCAATCCTAGAAGGTCTTTACTCTGTGGGTTTATATAAAAAAGAGATGAGACCAAATCCCCACCTAAATTCAAAAAAATAATTTTTTTAGAGAAATACAAGGGCCAAATTCATGGAAGACCATGTGGATGCGTCAACTGATATTGTCTCAATATATTGCTCAAATAGTCAAATTCAGCTTTTCAGTACCCTGTCCACCAAATACACTGTTCTCTTTGTCCCTCCCCATTTTTGCCAAACACTGATGTGTGACAGCAGGACAGGCCAAGCAAGATAAAGATCCTCGAGGCAGGCGGTTCCAACCACATGCTATTCTGTTTCCTACGACTGCATAACAGACTTCCATTTTAAAATTTTTATTTAATATATCACCTATTATTTGATGTGTATATATACATACATATATATATAATAAGCATTATTAGTAAACATTATAGCCTCACATACATTTTTCCAGCTTGCCTCAAAATCTCTCAACATACATTTCCTTGTGCTTTCTGTGCTTCCATGCCCAGTTCCACTGATCTGTGTATTGTAAGCTAGAAATTTTCTTTCTCTCATGCTCAAGGACTCCTGTGTTTCTCCCCTGTGTTCCTGCACCTTTACCAATGTCTCCTTAACAATAAAAAAATTTACAATAGACTTTTTTCCTATTTTTCCACTCACATAGTAAAGAGGTTCCTTCACCTATTATGTGCCACAGCAAACGACACAAAATTAAAGGACTAAGTATTCTGCTTCTGGCATAAATGACAGCCCAACTATTGGGACCTTTGCTTCTTTTCTAGAAGGAAGTTGTATAGATCTCGGTTATTTTTTTAGGTTTTGGGTTTGGTGGGGTTTTTTTTTGTTTTGTTTTCAGAGTGAGACAAAGAAAGATCTATAGTTCTGTAGTCCACCAGCAGTGTCAGGGTAGTCAGCTTGCTCCTAAGGATGAGAAGAACCATAGGACAAGCAACAGCTAGTGACAACTCACCACCAAGCAATGTAAGTACAAATAAAAGTAAAGAATGGCAAAGTTTAGAGTTTGGAACAGTAAGAAAAGCAAAGCAGGAAACATAAATGTGGGATGCTGAAGGGAGACAGAGACGAGTGACAAGAAGAAGCTATACAGGCCATGGGAGATCACCAAATCTGGGATTAAAGCCTACAAAAGCTTCTAGAATACAGTCATGTTTCTTCTGAAAGGCTGATGGGAATATGGGGGTTATGAATATCAATAAATACCTTACTGAAGCAGCGGCTTATTTGATTCAAAGATCAGGATGTATAGAAATAAAATGCCTGCCAACAGAAATGTCACACTTCTCCAGCCCAAAGAATATTGCAACCTTAAAAAAAACCCCACGTTGGATTGAAGTGCCTGATTTTGTTCAAAATATCTGAAGAGGGGAAAAAACAAGAAAAAAAAAAAAAAAAAAAAAGAGGACAGGGCCAGTTCAACAGTTGGGGTTGGAAAGCAAAGCAGAGCAGTGACAGTTTTGTTCTAGTTTTAGATGTGCAGTACACAGAACTGGCTGAAAATAGCCAGGCAATGATGCCTGTTGCATTCTGGAGATTAGGATCAGGCAAAGGCTTTATGCTGGCTGCCAGCATTTGAATAGTTTTGAGACATTTCAGAAGACTACGTGATTCCAGAAGACCTTTTTTGTTTTTAAACTAGAGGGTGCTTTTAATAGATGTTGAGTACAGTCAGGCCTTGTTTGAGAAAAGCACTGCTTATCTCAAAATAAGCAGGATCCAGACAAAATGCTGCATCGGGTCACTGCCTCCTAACAAGATCTTTACTTAGGAGCTCTACCCATTGTGTTGAATAAATGCAACTTGAAAGTGAAGGCAGAACAACCTAACTGGTAATAAAAGGTGTTTGCTAAATAGCCAGGGCAAGGGCACTATTGGATGGACAGTAATTCCAGGACAAAAGCAGCACCTGAAAAGCTTGCTCCTGGATTTCAAACTGTGAATATCATCTGCCCTCAGCAACTGCAGCTTTGAGCAGAAGTGATGAGGGAATTACTGTTAGTTCTCACCCACCTAAGCAGGCTCCTCACCACATATAAGAGAACAACCAGAAGCACTAAGGGAAATCTGCTCATGTTTTGGCCATCAGGGCACGAGATTAACAAGAAATGATAATTGGTGTGATTGAAAAAAACCTGCACAACTCCTCCATTCTTTCTGTGAGTGGTGCCAACTGGATGGCTACTGGATTCCAACCTGAATCGAACCAAAGCACACGGAAAACTGATATGAGACACAACACTTCTGACACACAGTAGTCAACAGCTATAGAAATCCTTTTCCCCCCCTCTTTTTTTCCCCAAGGATTGGAAATAGCGACTCACTAGCTCTGCATCCTACAAATCCTACCCCCTGCAAGGAATTTTATTCATCACACTGCAGTCAGTTGAAAAAGCTTCAGTTTTTAAAGGAAACTTGTGATTTTCAGAGTATTTTTCCTCATATTGAAGGAAGCTGTTTAAATCTCTCTCCTTTATTACATGCTTCAGTACACCAAGCAGTCTGAAGACAGGGAAATGGATTAGATAAATAGAAATATTTTTGTTATGACCTAATTTAAGGATCTTAAAAATAATACGATAACTTCAAAAACTGAAAAGCATCAAAAGGCTTAAAAATATTGCAGAGACATGAGAGTGCAAGATATCTGGCAAGTATTAATAGAGCAACGTTTAACTTGAATGAGAAACAGGAGGCATTCAGAGACACATGGTTACCATTCACATAAATTTATTACCAGGGCATTTCTGTTACTGTAATACTCTTTATACCAGGAGCCACATGCAATGGCTCAGCCTTTTATGTTCAGTGTCCATTTATGTCATATTCCTGAAAATTAAAGAAAGGTTTGAATTTGGAATTTGCTGCCTGCCAGTACAATGTAAAAGATCAAGGTAGTAGAACTTCTGCTCTTTGTAAAAGAAATCAACAGCCCTAGGAGAAAGCAATTTTGCAGCTTTTACAAAATTCACAGTAAACAATAGAGGAGATGGCTATGATACAAAATTATACTTGCCCCATAAGACATGCAATTAATATCAGTCTATTCTACTTCAAATTGCAGCTTTAATAAAACTGCCTCATGTTTCTATCCAACTAAAGAATGCACTGCTTCCTTGATTACCTTAAAAATTCATTTGTGCATTTGCACTAGCACTGAAAATTCATTGCATTACTTGTTCTACAGAATAACTTTAGTAAACCACTTTCTACCACACCATCAATGGCTTTCAAACCAGATGCACATTGCCATCTCTACTGAAATTCCATCATTAATTAATTTTACAATTTATAGTATTTTCCATATTGCATTCCTCCTTTACAGAAGCACTTAAGACACTCCAGCAGCCTGAGTAAAAAAATCCAAATTATAAATAGTAACAACTTCTCCTTATCAGGCAGTAAGTGTCCTGGACCCAAATAAGGTGAAGTAATTTGTAAACTGGAGAAATAATGAGTTGTAAGAAAAATTATGCCAAATCATTTCACAAACTGTTTTTCCAGTGGATGTCTGCCTCTACCTGCACACCAAATTCACATCATTAAGATAAGATGGGGAGAACTCCTCAGCCCCATGCTGTTCACTACCGAGTTCTTTGATTCTCATGTACGATGCCTGACCTCCTCAAATTGCTCCTTGGTTTGTTGTGTTTATGGCTTCTCTTAAGGTAGCTTATTTTAAGAGAAGAGAAATACTTTGCCTAAATCCACAGGAAACACCACTGCCCCAACTCTAACCTGCATTTGTTTTACTGCTCCTTTAAGTTCCACTGCATGAGTCTGTATCTTACTGACACGTCCTGTACTCCTTGCCATCTCTCTGAGCTTATTTGCACAGCCCAGTACTGCACTGTAAAGTCCTGAACTTACACTGAGTTGGCTGCTGAGAGAAACGTGTTCCCTTTTTCTATGCTACAACATGCCAGTGTGGCTCTCTACAATAAAGCAGGGACAGAGGAGTTGTAACAAAGCAGAGCTTCACAGAATGCCTGGCACAGTGGACAGCACCCAGCCCAACACCTCTGAGAACTCCAACCTGACATAGTCACAAGAAAACTACATGTTATAATGGCTCATTCCCTTTTTTGTAACCACAATGCAGCCACAGACAAAAGCAGCAAGGCTACACTCAAGGCTAAATCTATCCCTCCCATAGGTAAAGGGAGATGGGCTTATACAAGAAATATTTTATCCTGTGAATTCATGAAACCTCAAAAGCAAAAGAACATCGTTGCTCCAAAGAAAATCAATGTGTCTTCATGACATACACTTCCTCCCCTTGTTTCCCTGACAACTGCTTCATCAAGACTGTCCCTTTTCCAGCATCTTTCTACTAAAATGTTTTCTTTGGAGAATAATAGTGCATATTACAGATGGAACAGCTTGTTTTGTGTCTTTATTTGCTAAAAAAATCCACCCAAACCCAATAACAAACGCAAAAACCACCCCAAAGCAACAAAAAAGAAAGATTTTTACTTATAAGTAGCATTCCTAACACGAAAAAAAACCAACAACAACCTCACGCACACAGCAGAAAGATTGTTGATTGTCTCACTCTGCTGGAATGCTTCACAAAATCCCTTATATCCCCATATGGAATAAAAAGTCACAGCAGTTCTTGACACTTCACCTATATTTTACAAATACCTCAGTTGAGAGGTCATGTAAATTTTGCTCCCAGTTCTTCAGTGTGAAGAAATTCCTTTTAACCAACATAGATGATCATAGCAGAGAGGAAAGAGGAAAGGAGAAAAATATGGTTATTATTGATAACATTTCCTAATTTCTCACATGAGTGACACATTTAATTTCATGAAATTGCAATGGGATTGCTAATAAGACAACTATGATCTAAATGCTGTTCACCCATTGAACACACAGCACTCTACCCCACCCCAGCAGTGACAGGCTTCCAACCAGGGTTGTACCATACTGAAACAGAATACTGGCCACAGACAGTGCCTCTCACAATGTGTGTAAGGGGACACAATTATCTAAGTCACTGGGTGCTACAGACATCACAAATGCACATAATGGTTTTTCTTACCTGTTTACCTGGGAGTTTTCACAGCTACAGTTCAATCCCTGTTCAACGCCACAAAACAGGGAACAAACTTTTTTGCAAGTCAAGGCAGTTGGAAAATCTTAAGGGCCTAGTCTCTCAATAAATACAATCATCTGAAATTGTTAAGAGAAATATTAAAAAGAGATGTTCTGTCCAGCTTTCCACATCCATGGGGATGGCTGATTTTTTCCTTATTGGCATCTGAGCAGCTGATAAGTGAGAACTTCAGGAAGCCTACAATGTTGCTGTGTAAGACATTGTTACCTCAAACCTTTAACAACAGCTGAAGCACAAGGTAGGCTGACTGCAGCACAGTGAAATTGCACTAGAGATTAAGGATGCATCATTTGGGTAGGGCAATATAACAATTTCACACCCCTTACAACCAATCTCTTGCTGCTCCTGTTACGCAATTAATGTCATTCACACATTAACAAAGGAAAAAAAAGCAAAATCCTCAAGGCTTCACTGCTTTTCCTAATGTGAGTACCCTGTTGCCCTGTTACTATAAAGACATTTCTATTGGTATGGATGACAGATTAAGGGTTTATAAATTACTAATTCCCAAAATCTGCTTTCAAGCTTTCATTTCACAGATTTTGTAACTCAAGTTCCATATTAGAAGAGGGGATTAGTGTCACTCTTATAGAGACTACTGCACATTAGTACAAAGACTTACAGAATTTTGAGTCAGTGCCATCAAAGCAGAGCACTGTGCTGTATGGGGAACTGTCACTGCACTTATAATAGCTCATAATTTGTTCAGAAATGCAACAAATCTGAAAAGAAAAAAGTCTCAGTTCTAATTCATTATGTTCATATACTTAAAATAATCCATGCAGTGCTTAACAATCTTTTGCTCTTCCATAAACATGGTGTAATTTTGACATTTAAGCAAAAAGACTGCTCTGATTTATTTGCAGATTAAGTCGTATTTTTGCACTAAATGCTCAGCTGCTCTGCCCAACAGACCAAATCATGACATTTGTTCATATATGGTTATTCTCAGTTAAAAGCTCTCTCCATCTGCCTGGAGGTTTATTAATAACTCATCACCATGGTATCACAGCATCTTAAGGAAAATAAAACACAGAGATAGTTGCTAGGCTCTCCAGCCTCTAGGGCTAAAAGGGAATATTTCTTGAGGAAGACTGGAGAAACTCTTTTGGTGCATTTACTTATCACCCTTAAGGGTGAGGCTAAGCCAAGAGATGGCCCCCATACTGGGTTCTGAAAGCTGCAAGTATTGTAGACATCACTCAAACATGTCACCCATGATCCAATTCTCTGCATTAACACATTAAAAACTAATATCCAGAAATCCAAACTCTAAGGAAAAAGAGATTGGGGTGAAAGAATTTCTGCAGCACTCCCATTTAACCCTCAAAAGGACTCTGCAGCCACATCACTGTTCCCCCCAATCATACTACCCACACTAAACTGTTTGCTAACATGCACTGAACCCTACACTGCCATGCTGTAAACACCTCTGACATCAGAGGGGAGAAACAGAGAACAGGTCAATGACACATCCTCTACCCAGAAAGGCTTCAGCTGTTTCTCACAAGTATTTTCAAATGTACTGAATGTGAGAAGTGCAACCCTTTACCTGTAACAACCTACCCCCATTGATACTGAGAGAGGAGATGTTCCTGTGGTTCTGACAGGTTTAAGCTCCAGAAGAAACAAGCAGTCTGCACTCTTGTAAACATTATCTGTTTCAATATGTGAAATCAGGTCTAAATATGCTAATGTCTTCAGAACACTAATATAGGGAAGCATCAAACTTAAATGCAGTAAAACACATATAGCAGACAGGGTTTGCTTGCAGATCACACAAAAGAGACTTTTCAAAAAGCATGTCAAGGTTGCCACACTATTATTCCAGGAAAGAATGTGACTGCAAAGGAAAATCTGTAAAAACAACATGTATAACGCAGGGTACAAGTGTGCTTCCTACTTACAAATAACTACAGTATTGACAAAATGTTTTTTAAGGCCAAAAGGCAATGAAGTCAGAAGTCACACCTTTAGTTGGTATGCTACTCTGATGAAGTGTCTCATGAGCAGGAAAGCTTTACAGAATCATTACGTCTTCTGTCAGGGAGAAACATCCAGCCATGCAAACTCTCCAGTCTGCCCTCTGAGAGAGAGACAGTGAGTGATCACACCATTTCCTTCTCTCTTCCCTGTTCAGACCAGAAAGCCAACATGGTTACAGAAGGAACCACTGGATGTGCCATATTCATCTCCAGTGCCTTCTCCTTGAAGTCACACTACTCATTCATTTCTTCACATGTAAAGTTAACCCAGCAAAAAGATCATGTGGCTCAAGGGGCAGAGAAGACCAGAAACACAGAGTCTTTCCCACTGAAGGGCTGGCACGACACAAAAAGCCAGCAGGCCTGCCACACTCCCCCAGAGACACTGCCATAGCTCAACATATTTCCTCTCAGAAGGGTTTTCACTCTATGTGTACACTCTGTGTGCTATTTATTCAGGATTTTAGAAGAGGGGAAACTGCTTTTTGTCACATATTTTTCACACTCATATTACTGCATACTGAAGCAGAAGTCTGTCACCTCCATTAAGTATAAAAGGGTGTATTTTGATCTCTCAGGTGGCCTCATGTTAAGCTTCAAGAGCAGTTAAGCACAGGAGGAGCCTATTCCTCTTGTTCTTTGGATGCTTAGCTAATTAGAGCAAGCAACAAGAAACCCGAAAATCTTTTTCTTTTTGCTAGATAGTTGTAGTTCTGAGAGGCAATGATTCTGGGATTGTGAAGCTGTGTGCTACTTAAGGTCCTCCTTAAGGGTGAAAAAGAAGCATAGGTCAAGGTAAAAGTGTCTGGAAACAAACAAACAAATCATCCTGATTTAACCCTGCCTGTCAGGGTGCATTTTGTCCATGTCTGTATACAAAACATATATAAGTAATTCTATTTTCTAGAACAGCAATTGTTGATTGATGAGTCATCTTTCCTGTAAATTTATTTTTTTAAGTGATTTTGGCATTGTTCCTTGAAATTCCTCTCTGGCTATGTAATGGAAATTTTGACCTCACACTCTGGTTTCTTTAACATCACAGATACAGAGATTATGAGTTTAGGAATACCAAACAGTTGAATAAAGGATGCAATGTAGAAATCTGTAGCTCAAAAAGAAAGTAAGCTGTACTAAATAAACTTGCAAGTAAATATTTAACTGTGTGGCCATTAGGTTACATTCCTAATAATACAGAAACTCATTTATTGTTATTAAGAATTCACGGGGGAGGGGGTTTCTTCCCTCTTTTCTCTCACAAAAGTGGTTATTAAAGTTGCTGGCAAGTGAAACTCACCAAAAGACATCAAAGTTTAGTTTTTTCTTATTAATTAGCAACTCCCCATATTACTGTTTCTAAATCATACTGCAATTAGTAGTCAGAAAACACAAAGTAGAAAAATGTAAGCCAGAAGAGAGTAGAAAGAAAACAAAAGCACAAAAGAATACATTCATGAGACATAATTATTGCAGAGGGTAGCATAATACTCTTCAGACTGCAACCACCAACATTAAGGGCTTTTCTTCCCTATTCTCCCTCCATTTGGGGGCAATGGAGAAAGCATGGTAGCTCAAAGTCCTCATCTATGCTGAGTTCAAAACATATGACAGAGAACTCAGAATTCTGAATTGCCTTAGTCCCACAAGAGGAATTGGATAGATCTTTATAGCAAGAAAAAAAATCAACATATCTAAGAACTACTCTGATTGATCTAAAACATCATTTGATAAATTGAAGAGAATCTCCTTCTTCCACTCAGCCTGGATTCAGCTGGCAGGAAAACTCCACAGCAGAAACAGACAGTGCTGTAAGCACCTGCTGGAGCCTGGAGCCAGCATTTGCAATCAGTCAAATGCAAATCATCATGGTAAGCTAAATGTATGAAGTGGCACATTCATGGCTCATGAAGGCCAAGCCTCTTGAAAATAAATTCACGTGCCTATCTTCCAGTTGTTAAATGGAATGGTCAAAAGACATGATAACATGAGCTTAAATTATGCATTCTTGGAAAAACTCTAAACACGATTTCTCAGATGACAACACTGTTATGGTCTCTGGTAATTCTTCATGGTCATGCCAGAGGGCATCCCACTCCATCCCACCCACGTTCAGCTTGCTCCACCAACCAATTTTCATTCAGGCTGAGCAAAAGGGACTGGATATTTGGGAATGAGCTCTACTAGCTTCTCTAACCACAGGGCAGCCCACAGCAGTCTCTTCAGAGGTTTCATTCAACACTGAACAACCTAAATGGCCAATTTAAGCCAGAAAGATCACAGCGAATCTGAAGCTTTGAAGACAGTCTGTGCTCTTGCCCATCAACATGGCACTCTGAATGGAAACTGTGCACCCAACAGTAAATTAGCTCTGCCTAGGTAGGCTGGGACATGTGACTGTGCTGCTGGGACTCCAGACAGCTTTGCAGCTGCTTTGAAACTCATAGGAACATCTGTTCTCAGTCTGTTGATTTGAGGGAATGAGTTCATGTGACTTGTACAAGTGTGATGGCTGACTGATAAGGTTTCAGAAACCACTTGTGAAAAGATGCTACTGAAAACAAAACAAAAAAAACCCCCACAAAACAAAACAAAACAAAAAAACCAAAAAAAAAAAAACCAAAAAAAAAACCAAACAAAAAAAAATCAATGTTTTGTAACATTCCCAGCTCTTATCATAACTTCAATGAGGTTGAGTTCTCAAAAGAAGACAGTAAAATTATTTGGTTCTCACCTTTTCAGTCTCAACAATCAACATAACAGCTGGTAAAACTCACTGTTATTTGCAAAAAACCCTCAACAAGCCAACCTTCAGATTTTCATGTCAAGAAGATCTAAAAAAAACCAACTCAAAGTTTCTGATAACAGGTAACAGCCAAGTTGAAACTGTTTCTGCATACATTAATGGCTCAGAGGTGGCTGTAGATTAGTAAAACAAAGCCTGTGACCTAGGGTGAAATGCAAAGTTTTAATACAAGCTAATACAGACTCTCTCACATACAGTGGGTGCAGGAGAGAAATGGCCAAAAGCTTTGATATTACATTGATGCAATTTTAAGTAAAGCATTTTCAAATTCTCCGTATCATTCTCTTCAGCCTCATAGGCAAACTTTCACTGATGCAAACACAAGTCGATACTGGGGGAGATGGGTGTCCTTTCTACTCACAAACATACAAACGTCATAAGAGTAGTTGGGCAGAACATGGGGAAAAAATATTTAGCATCTGTGTAGTTCCTTCAGCTGCTAGGGAAACATCCACCAGATGTTCCTAGATGTTACCTCAGCTGCCTCCCAAACCACTATCACATCTGCTCTCTTCCTTATTGAATACCAGCAGTAACTGAACTAATGTTTCACTTAACTCATCTTTGTAAAATATTCTCAACAACCTTGAGGAATTCCTTTTTAAGGAGTTCTGCTACCCACAGAAAGCAATGCGAAAATCCCCTGTGATTACATGACTGAATTTCCTGAAATTCTCAAGTTATTTAATATATAGGGAATACCATCATCTATACAAAAGTATTATTCGAAGTGATGATATCTTTTCATAAACACAAGTATTGAAAAGGCAACAGAAATAATGGTCCACAGAAACTACCAGAATTAAAGAGGAAAAAGGGAAGAAAGAAATTCCATTGTTATTAAATGCTCCTCTTTATTAGGGACACCAAAATTCTTCCTCAAGACCTTCCTTCTACACCTAGAACTGAAACTATTTCCTGTGTTCAGCTACTGAAAATCCCCTCTGCCTATCACCTTTGTGGTACGCAAGATTTGCTTACACTTAGCAGCAGTGGAAGTACTGCACTTGTATCCAATAGAGAAGAGGACCGAACACAAAAAAACCCCAAACCACCAAAAAACCCCCATCCATAAAAAAAAACCCCAGACCATCAAACACAAAGAGAAAGACCACACAGATCAAAACGTCTTAACATTTTCTATCCGGAATTTTAAAAACTCAAATGTACACATACATAAGCAATACATAGCATCTGTGTATGATCTAAAATAATCCAAAAGGAAGTATCTTCACAAACTGTACACTAACAGTCTTGTCCAGTTCATCTATTCTTCTCAATGATCATCATTTCTAAAATGTGTAAGGAAGTAATGATTACTTATTCCAAACTCTCTCAAGTTATTCTCTTTGTATTTTCAGCCCAAAACATTTTTCTAGTTATTTTCCAGGTATGCTGCACTATACTATGATGTAGAGAAAAATACAATAAACACATCAGAAAAGCAAAAAATGGACAAATCCATGTTACCAGTATACTCTAGCTGATACCCTCCATGACCCTGAACAAACCACTTAGCCACATTCCCACCAAAAATGGAGAGGGCTCCAGACTCTGAAAAATGACTGTCAGACCAAAAAATGTTTACAGAGCAGCTTGCAATCATCAAACAGAGGGCTCTGCAAATGGAAAGTATTACAGCATGTGGGATGTTCTAGCCATGCGTTTAAAAAAAACCCCAGAAGAGCAGAAAAAAGAACCTTCACAATCATGACTAGGCACATGTTCCAAACAGAAATGAAACTCCTGCTTCTCTCATATAGCTCTTTTCATTACTTACACTTGATGAATACTGTATCTATAACAAAGAAAAATAAATCAGAAGCTCATCCATACATGATCAAATAAAAGCTGCTGAAACACTGTGCAAACTGCAGGCACGGCAAGGTTCTTGGAAAGAGGCAGTATCTAGTACCAGATTTCATTCCGATAGCTAAAGTTAAATTTCCAGGTACCAAGGTATTTTCTGGAGGTCTCAGTCCCCTTTATAAATCAAGGGATAAAAGGATAATAAAAACAATGTGTGTCAAGTCAAGATGCAACAAAGCACATACTAGCCATTGATTTGACAGATGGAATGAGAAGCTCTTGCCTTTTATTTGCACATGAGAAATGAAGATAACTCAATGTTTATTTGCAGATGAGAAATCAGGATACGTTTATTTGCAGGAAGAGAGGGTATCACTATTTGAAAGGAACCCAGAAAGTTTCTTTTTCTCATCCTCCTTGGTAAAATTTGGATGAAGGAACAATGAAACCAAATGCCACTGTTTCCTAGTGAAATACTTGTTCAAGCAAAGAAAGAAATACATTCATGATTACAAAGGGATCCATAAAACCAGCTCCACCTTGCTTCCAAATGCATAGCATAAGCAAAGCAAAAGCCTACTATTTTCTCCATAATTATTTTTTCTTACCAAAAAAATCAGCTATACCTTTCATTCAACATGTAAATCTAAATAGATAACAGAAATGAGCATTTTCTCTCCATGTGTGAAATTAACAATTAACCTCAATAATTAAAAGCATCGGAGTGCTGGACACCCATTGGTTTTCCCGAGCATTCATCCATACTGCACATCTGACAGTGGTTTCAAAGAAATCTGGATTGAATAACATGATTCAGATGTGAAGAGACTGACAATAAACAGCATTTTAGTACTGTTCAGTCATAAACCAGCAAGCTTTAGTACTGCATGTCCACATTAGGAAAAATGAAACGGCTTCTTCCGAGAACAACACACTGGATCTTTTACCCATGTGCCTGCATTTTCCCCCTGAAAACCAGGGGAAATTTGTTTTCCTGATTTCCCTTGTTCCTTACAGCCATACAGAATCAAGTGTAACTACTTTAAAAAAATCACAACTTTGCTTTTAAAATCTTAGAAAAAATTTTAATTACCCACTTTTGTAACTTTTAATAAAATAATTTTATGATGTTGCTGTTTTAAAAGAACAATGCTCACACAGGAATTGAAAACAAAGCCATAAAAGACTTTTCTCAAAGATTACTAAGTGGACTGGATGGCCTATGATAATGCAAAGGCTACTCAGTGCAAGCATGTCCTGATGCTAGCATAAATGATTGGCCTACCCATGGCAAGGAGGCAACTACAGAGCTCAGGGAAGAAAACATGAAACACAGTGACTTTTCCACATTTTATAAGGGCCTTCCCTATGTCCCTTCAAATTCCTACAGGCAAGAGTCTTTTGGCAGTTTCCATAACCACTAAATCTTCTATAAAATGAATGAAAGAACGAACGCTGTAACTAGACTCACCACATTTCTCAAGTTTTCTAGGCTATGGTGTACAGATGAATTTAAAAGAAACTTCACAAAAGATGCTTTAAAAGAAACTTCACAAATATAAGTATGTATCACAACACACCATTAGCAGATGGTGATTACAAAACGTGTCTGAGGGAGGCACAGGTGTGCTTAATCATACAGTTCACAAGAAAAGACAGATTACTATGGATATGTTACCACGAGGCACAATTTCCAAAATTCAAAGCTGAAAACAGATTTCAGAATAGAATTTGAGCAGATTTGTCAAAACCAGCAAGACATGACAAAAAAAAAAAGGCATGACTGTAGACTTGTCCCATTTCTGTAATCTTTCTCTGGCTGTTATAGATGACAGACAGGACTAGGTGGCCAATGAATACATCTGCTTCTCAACGCTCACTACAAGCCAGATATAAAGATGTGATACCCTTTCTCAAAAAGTCTATCCATGCGACTGCTGCTATGATCTTTTTATTGATTTTTTAATAGCACTCCTTTTATTGTTAATGGATGTGGTTTATGCAAATCTTATCCACCACCGATACAGATTTATAAATTACTCTAAATTACAGTGCTGTAATGGGACAGTGTTGACATGAAACTCAGTGTAGGAATTTCCAGAGGCACGATGCCTAGAGCCAAAGTTTAATTTCAGCTCTGAAGCCAATTCCTTTTGCACCTTTAGGTTACTCATCTGCATTTCCTCCTCTCTAAATCTGCCTCCCAGGATGGTGCTGGAAGTTTACTTAATGAATCATCTTAGCACTGCCTCCTGAAATCCAGATATAATCAATAATGAGCCAAAGCTTGGGCAAAAGTTGCATTTGAGGAAAAATGCGCCTTCCATTATGCCTGTCAGAAGTGGTCTCACAAAACACCAAAAGCAAAGCTATGCTATTTTTATCTCTGCCAACAAGTGCAGCAGTCTGCCTTCAAGTGTGCAGCCATGGAAGCTGCTTAGCTCTCCTAGAGCCCCACTCTGACCTGTGGCATCACGGCTTCTCTGCTAACCAGCTCAAGCTACCAACGCAGACACCGCAGCCAGGTGATAATCTGTGTGCACCTGCCTTCACAGCCCCCAGATGCAGCGCAGAGACATCACTGGTTGTGAGCAAGCAGCCTCTGCCAGGAGTCACCTTTCCTCAGAGGATTTGTCTCTCTTTTCCTACACACAGCCAAAGGGCAGGTCAACAGTCCCCCAAACCCGCCTAGCTGCTTGCACAATCATTCTCTAGTCATTTTCACCCAAGACAGATTAGCACAGATGAGCTCCCTAAACTTTTTTGGTTATTCTGAGCCTGCTTGTTTTGACCAAAACAAGCCAGGGAACAATTGCAGCTGAGAAAGTTGGTATGAGAGGGCAGAATTTTGCAAGAGATGTAGTAAGTTCTTGTATGTGACCAGCACACCATTAATCAATGCCCAAGGACTTGTTCAAATTATGCAGCTGCCAGATGCACTCCTCCCTGTGTCATTCACAAGACTCCACAATCATGAGACTACCTGTGTACCAGATTTGATCACCTTCACCTCTCTGTTCAAGTACTTTTGTATGCTGTCATTCCAGTTGGTTTTGGCATCAGTATCAAGAAAATAATTTCAGGCATGTGCTCTTGAAAAGACTGGTTTTTTACATAACACTGAACAGCTTTATATTACAGAGCAAAAGGAAGGGGAAGCTACTGTAAATATTGTAACTGCAAAGTGTCATTAACTTTCCATCTGGTCAGCTCCTGGCAATTCCAGAGGTATCACAGCAGGCATGTTCACGTCCCACCTCCCTGTTTCTCATGACAGTCATCATCACCCCCTTAACTTTTTGGACATAAGGATCACTTCAGCATACATTGCAGGCTAAAATCCTCACAGAGTGTTTTCAGTTCTTAACTACAGAGCTGTGAGACAGCTTGTGGATGAACATCCAGTTTTAGTGACAAGAGGGAATGATGGAGAAGCTGTTATTACTCTCAGACGCAAGCTATTCCTTTAAGTTCCAAGACCAGTTTCTGCAAGTAAGTGTCAGGAGAAGAACTGCCAAAAAAAGAAAAAAAAATTAGACCTGCATCAGTCATTTAATACATGGAAAAGCATTTAACTGCTGTCAGTCATAGGTTCCTCAAGGTCTGACTGTTTCTGTACCAAGTATATTGCCAGATCCACTAAAGAAAGTGACAACAAAACCAATACACCTGCATGCATGTGCCCAGGCACACACAGTGCATGACAGCCACCTCACTCAGATCTCTGGGCAAGATCAATTTCAACTATGCTAATTACCATCCTGGAAAAGAGATTATATACAGATTTGTAACTGATAATAAAAATAAGCCCAAACATATATTAACACAAGACAAAACATGAGCATCTTACAAGGGAATTATCTGAAACCTACCACTTACTTAATTTCATTTCACTGGAACAAGACAGGTGGTCTGCTCATAAGCAAATGTTGGCTGTTTTTACTCGTGTTATGTTACAATCAAGACATTAGAGGCCCCTGTAACTGATAGCTAACCAGAGACCTAAGTGTTCAAAGAATTAATGCTTTCACCTTATTCTAGATGGTTAAATTTAGTTTCAGTTGGCAATTTTGCCAGGTCAAAAAAGGAGCAGAAGAACTCAGACATCCAATCTCTCCACTCTACATATAATTCATTAGCAAACTCATACACACTTTCCATCCATTTACATTCACTGGCACTGAAGCACCAAAAGGGTATGAACTCCTTTCCCCTTTTCCCCTGCAGCAACACTGTCTCCAAGCCTCATTACCTAAACCGAATATAGTTACAGGACAACTACGAGCAGTTACACATCTAAAACCAATATATTAGTCAACAACTGATTATATTAAAAATGTGATACTCATTTGAGAATATCCTTATAAAAAACCCTAAGAAATCCCATGACTTTTTATGAGTCTTTTAAGCTGTAATCAATTTATAGCATAGAAACTGAGTCAGCTGCTATATAATCAAGGCTCTTCATGAGAAGTACAGTTTTGCAATGACTCAACGTGCATTGTTCTCAACCTGCAGGAGCCTGAAACACTGCAATCACTACCAAGAGCAGCTCATGCAATCTTCCCACTAAAATCCACAGGAAGGTATTTTCACCTTCCCCTCCCAGTCAGATATTGCTTTGTTAGAAAATGGAGTCTGCCTTCCTTTGCCACAGCTACTGCCTTCCGAACACAATTCCCACCTTTGATATTGCTAGGTAATTAAGTGCCTCCAGTATAACTGTGATGCCTCCATGCCTTTATTCTTGTTCCCTCCCCAGTTTGCTGTCAGGCAATGGGGGCCTTGCCTGAAGTAGTCTTGACACCTCCACAGAAAGGCTCCCACAGCACCGAAATGCTGTTCTCTTCTTAATACGCTCAACGGGCTTGGCAGGAGAGATCATGCTCAGATCCAGCTTTCAGTTCTCCCTTCCTCCACATTCTGGTGTGTGTTGGCCCTTTGCCCACAAGTCCAGACCAGGAATGCTGGTAGGAAGGGATGTTGCTCATTGCTGCAGAAGACCTCCTCTGTAGGGAAATGCAGAAATCCTCCTGTGCAAAGCTTCGTTTTGAATTTGGAACAGACCTTGGTTTAAGGAAAGGAAAATTTTCCTATTCAAATGGAAAATAAGCAGAAAATGCAACACATAAGAGTAAAAATTCATGTGCATGAGAGTTCCCAGTCCTAGTAAATAATTATTACCTGCAGTAACAGGCAGTGCAGATCCCACCTCTCTCCTTTTTGTGTGTATGGTTGGGTTTTTTCCCTGCTTTCCCTCCCCCCCTCTTTTTCATTTTCTTCAATTATAGCATCAAAAGAAAACTAAGATCTTTTGGAGACATAAGTGAAGCATTTCTGCTCTGGAATGGCATCAGAATGTGGACACCTGACAAAACATAGTTCAGTACCTGTTGTACCTATTTCTCCCGACAAGCAAGCATGAAGAGTCTTGCCTTTCTCCTTATTTACCAACAAGAATTAAAGCTGAGAGTGTTCAGAAGTCCATTTCAATAGGTTTTGTTCTGGTTACATTACAACAGATTGCTTTGATCTGGGGGGAGGAAGGAGGAGAGGAGCAGAGCACATCTTAAGTTCACAAAGCTAAAAGCCAAGATGCACAAAACTGAAGCATTCCAAAGTTAAAAATAATCGTCTTTAAACTGCAAGAGCAGAGCTGTAATTTTGAGCAGTACAGCATGACATCACGGTTTATGTGGGGCCAGCTCAATAAATCAAACTGTGCCTAATTAGAGATCATACTGCAAATCTACATTATTTGGACAAATAATTAAAACAGGACAGTCCATAACACAAGCCAGATATGTTTACTAAAATATGTTGTTTTCAAACTTTTATGTTCACTACTGCTCACAAAGCTTTCACATTTAGTAAATTATAGACCCCTAAGCTTTTATTTTAGGCTGACTTCACTTTCAAGGAATTCTTCAATTAACTTTACGTTGCTTCAAGCTCTTCATCCAATGAGAAAACAATCTGTGGTTTCTTGCTTCTCCCAGTGCCAATGGCTGCCCTCCATGTTTGACTAACAGACTTACTGTCTTTTTAGAGCCAGGATCTGTTTGTCTAAAATCAACCTAGTTGTCACAGTGTTTTGACAAGTCCTCTATAAAAGGGGAACAAACCTTTGTGGTGGGTTAACTGCTAAGAATAATGAAGATTGTTCTCACAATCTCAACAGATAAGTGCTAAAATTAAGGAACATTCAGCAATACACCCAGAGCTGAAAGCCCTGACTACCTCAGTTGCCCTTCTTTCCCACCTACTCCAATTTTTCCAACCTCTACTTTTTTCAGTTGTTTTTCTAAAATATGTGCTTTTTCTCAAATCCAAAAGCTATGACATACTCAAACATTTGCAGCATAAAAAAGCCCCCTGTACTATCCAACATTACTATCTGTAGATGGTCAGGACGCCTCTGGAATTGTTGGAAATGCTGTGGAGACTGACTATCAGTTACTGGGTAGATAATGTAAAATCAAGAGCCAAAGAGTTTAATAAAAAGCATGAGCTGAACAAAAGGGAAAAGACTCATTCCGAAACTGCACATTTTTCCTCCTAGAGCTGGAGAAATTTGTGTGAAACTTTTTAATCTCAGAAGCAAAAAACAGGGGAGAGTTGGCAGCTCTCCTTCCCTTTCCCCTCTGATATTTGGCTTGGTAAATGGACCAACATACAGATGATTAAAAGAACTCTGAAGACAATGACTGAGAAGCAAAATGTTTGACGCTCTCAACAAGAAAGGATTATACAAAAATAAGAGATATTTCTATTAGTGCAGTATTATGTGTTACAAGTAATTTTTCTCTGCAGAATGTTAACTAAGCACTGATATGGAGAAAGTATCATTCACTTCTTAATACACAGATTTTTAGATTAAAAAATCCAGGTGTTTTTAAAGGAATCAAAACACATTAAACATTAAATGCACAGCATAGCAATATTTATAAAGACATGACAAATGAGTCTCCCTCAAAAACAGCCACCACGATCAGCATAACCTTAAATAGGAATGAAACTTCCAGACCTCAATTTCAATTCTTTGTTACAATAAATATGCATCAAATGTGTACTTTTTTAAAAAAAAAATTAGAACTTTCTTTGTGGCCAGAAATATTATGACTGACCTCTGTTAACTGCAAGCATTCAGAGCCATAGCCATTCCAATTCCCTTACATCCTCAGTGTGCAGCAACAGATTTCTCAGAAGAAAAAAAAACAAAAAAACAACCCTGTAACTATTTGGACATACTTCTGAAAGCAACAGTGAAAATTAAGAAAGCAGCCTTCCCAAAGAAGTATCTATTTTTGAAATGTATGCTTTTAAAACAGAATGCTTATGGAATGAACTACTTCAGTTCTCTTGTGTAAACTTTTACAGATTGTTTGCTATTGATCTTTTGAGTCATATTTTGGCAGTAAACTGGTATCCTTGTAGAAAATATAAGTCCTGTAGAACAAGTGATGTAATCTACATCTATACTTTATTTTTTTTTTTAGTTACATTTATATTTCAAAATAAATAATCTGAACTGCATACTTCATTTCTTCCCTAGATTATGAGCTTTATGATATTGAAGACATTCAGAGGAGACAGTTTGTCTGCAGGAATGTGGCTCCTTTAAGTCACAGGAAAGAACTAAGATCAAAGAAAGTAGTGTTTCTATCTGTACTCAAATATAGGTCTATTAAATGTTTTCTTAACTGAATGACATAAAGTGACTCTATAAAACCAATGCAAAACCTGATCTCAAGGAAGTGAAATCTAGGTTTTTTCCACAGTGTATTGTTCTTTCCTCCCTGCCCCCAAGCTACTGTCCATTCAGAAAACAACGCAGAGAAGAGAAAAAAGAAAACTGCACTGCAGCAAGGTTATCCACATGGCCAGGCTTGTGCTGTGTGTGCAGTATGTATAGAGGCACTGCATGCTGATGTGGCCCACAGCAGGGGCACAATGTCCAGGTTTCTGGTCCTTTGTGGAGTACAAAACACTGCATGGCAGTTGGACACAAGTGGAAAGAGCATATGGAGGTGGGTAGCTGATAGAGTGAAACAAATGCAATATACCAGGCAGGTAATTAAAGTGCTCAGCCTCAAACTCTCAAATATGGGATTTCTTTACCCAACAAGAGATTACCAGGAAAGGACAACAGTGAATGAGAGAAAGTACTGTGTACAGGACATAGAGCGCAAGTGCTTTCTCCCTTTCCTCCTCTCAGGTTTCTCCCACTGAGAACCACTACCTAAAGGCCTGAATCTCTTCTAAGTCTGGTTACTCTAAAAATAAGAACACAGTCAAGGCACTGTATAGAGAACAAGTATAGGAATCCCACCTTTTAAGTCCTAGATCACTGTTTTCTTACCTCTCTGAAGCAGTGATTGATGTCAGCTTTCTCACACCTTTCCCTCACTCTCATGCCATCAAGTGCCACTACTTCTCTACTCTACTGTCCTTGTCACACTGCTTCCCAGCTCTTTCTCGCTGCCACCTGAGATCCAGTTTCATGGGGAGCCGTCAAGATAAGGACAAACACCATGCACCCACCCCTGGGAAACTACAGGCTTTTGTCTCTTGAAGCACAGCATCTCCAACTTTTCATTCGAGAGATCTCTAATGGCCCTTCAGATAGAATGGCAAGGAAGGAGCATATTTAAAACTTGAGAAAAATTAAAATTAACACAGCTTGCAGTGACTTTATTAGAGGCCGAAGCCCACGTAAAATCTGTTTGAATAATAAGCAAGAGATTTTTGCCTTACATTACACAAAGGATCAGATTAGATGACTACGGAGAGCTTTCTAACTAAGTTGTGACAATACATATGCTAGAGAATTTTGAAGATCAGAGTTATTTCCCAGTATGAATTACATTATTTCTTGTTTTAGTTTTGATCTTCTAAAACCAGACAAACCCCAAAGGAATATTATGCACACAGCCGCCCAGAGCCTGTCTTTAGATACTGTGCAAATGACATACTTTCTGACCAAGGAGATAGCAATACCTCTGTTTCCATTAATTCTCTATTAAGAATCACAGGATTGAAATTTTTGATTTCCAGCATTACCTCATGCTGGGCCTCTCACTGATTAATTAAAACTGTATATGTATAGGAAAAAGAACAAAAAAGCAGAACTGCAGTAGTTTGAACCAAGAGCGTCCCTGATAAAAGAAACGGGCTGCTGTTCCCACTCCTTTCCATAGGTTGATTGTGAATTGTAACCAGACAAGATCTCCTTTTTCAAGCTTCCAGAAACTGGCAAACATGCCTACTGCACAGGAAGTCATATTTATAGTTGCATTACTTTCCACAATAAACCAATTCTCCTACAATCAGAAGTTGTCTCTAGGCTTGCTAAATGCAAGATCTTTTCCCTTGAGATTGCAGCTTCTGAACAGAAAGCCTCCAAATCTACAGTTAGTGATGGCTGTGGCGGGAAAAACATGGTTCAGTGCAGCCCCCACATCATTATTACACACTAAAGACATACCGGGCTTTTTTATTTCAAAAAAGAAGAAACAACTTTGAAATCCTGGTATTGCAACGTGTGTTATTACCCTGTTGAATTACCATTTAATTTTCAGTGTGTGTTCAGCTGACCTTCTTTTTACTGTCTAGCTTGAAATTCTTCTTGGATGTAGACAGATAAAGAGCTTCTACTATATAAACCTTATTATATACTTGGGCAGGGCATTTGAACATGCAGGTATTCAACAAGAAATCTGAAGCAGTACACTGCTTCATTTAAGGGAAATATATTTCAAACTGCTCCAAATTACTACAGGTGACAGTTAATAACTTGCTTGTACATTTTGACTGTCATCCTGCATATAGAAAATTATTAAGAAAAACCCAAACACCTACTTGAAATTTTCAAACTCCCTTCCAGCAACTGTATCAGAGTTTTTAGAAGGGCACAGCACTGGCTTTGGCAAAGAACTCCCCCTCCTCCCTTACATTCAGAGAAAAAGAATACAACTTTTTAAAGGAAGATAGATCAATACTTTACCCAAGCAGAAATTCTTCAAAACCAAAAAATCACTGCAAAACTCATTCTTACCTAAAATTAGAAGAAAAGAGAGGGGAAAAGGTAAGATTAAGAATCATCCCTTGGAGCATTACACCTTCAAAATAGAAAGAATTCCCAAACAAATCTAAAGTAAACAAGTTACAAGAGAACAGGAAATTGCAATTTCTTCGAAACAGTAATTAACCTTAGGAGGGAAATTACTATCAATACAAACAAAAAAGTAATAAAGGAAACCATTTTACCAGAGGGAAACCTGTCTTGAAGCAGCATGACAAGGGAATATAAAAACACTTGGCCTGATGGTCTCTAAATGGGTCTCTAAAGAAAATTGGAGCAACTCTGTAGTAAGGATCATGCAGACACAAAGTTCAAATGGGTAATTTTCCAGGTTTCAAAGAGGAGGCTGGACCACAGAAATTCAGAAACTTTTAAAATACAGGACTCAAATTTAAACTGAATGCAATCTCATACTGTTGTCACACATAAACAGGAGGATTTTGAAGGATATCTACCAAGCTAAATTGCTTTTAAAATCATAGCTTTCCATGCCCAATCCTTTTTATTTATAAATAACTATAGCTAAAGTAAGCACAAGCAACATGGTGATTATTTCATTATATTAAATGGTAATCAGAAATGAGAAAAGATGAAAAATCAGAAACTTGAACTTTCATCAGACGATGATGTTTTCAAAAATTTGCCTAAGGAACATGCATACAGAATTGAAAACAGATCTAACATTCAAAATGTAAAATCATTACTTTTAGAAAAAAACTAACTCTCAAATCTAAAGTATTTTTTATTTTCATTGCTTGCATTTCTTAAATAGTTGCAAGTGATCAGTAGTCCCCTTGTATTTATTTCAATGGAAATAAGTTCACAGTGGTGTAAGAAAGTTATAAATAAAATAAATACCAAAAACAGAAGCATTTTTTATTTCAGATTTTAAGTCAACTATCTGCAAGTAACAGCAATTCAGACTGTCCTTATTTGTTCTTGTTTATTACACTGGTGCCCTTTGTGGCTTCTTGTATTTTAGCAACTGGAACATACACAGTAAAGCTAGCAACACAACAGAAGTTTAGCAAAGGCAGACATAATTTGATTTAAAAAAACCACCACAGAAAAGAGCAAGCAGCTCTACAAACAGTGGAGCCAATGTGGTTTGGCTTCCCATGAACGTGTGTCTTACGGGGATTTGAAAAAATGTAAGTAGGTCCACAGGCTCACACCAAGATTTCTCTCTCCTACCTGGGAAGCCACTGGAATGAAATTTGCTAAAACTTGCTATCATCAAATTCTGTTTCTCAGCTGATCCATCCCCACCACTGGAAATGACTGAAAAACAGGTAAAAGTCCTTCTTGCCTAGAACAACCGGTCAGTGACAGAAGTATCAGATCCACTACTTTTACACAGGTTCATTCCATTTTTACTAAGTGGTATTCAACTAAAAAAAAAAACTCTCTTCATATCTGAACCAGCTTCTAAAATACTATAGCAGTGTTAAGTTTCGTGACCTCTTGTTATCTTTTTCGTGCATTTAGGAGACTCATTACAAGAGAAAAACCTTAATATGATATTTAAACAAATCCCCAGTCAGCACATTCCAATATTTACATACAAGGGGGATTTAGTAAATTCAGAAATGGAAAATATTTGTTATAGTAATCTAAAAGACAAACACACCACCTCTGCCTCATCACCCGCACAAAGCGAGTTTTGTCCTACTGCTCCTGAAGAGATTTGGGAAATGGAAATTTCCAGTGCTAGAGAAGTGGCAGAAAATAACATGTACAAATTAAGGATGTCACAGGGTTGCACTCAGGAAGCTTAAGAGGTTATCTCTGGAAACACCTTCTCAAATGGAAAAATGGTGGCGGCAGCAACCATGAGAGATGAGGGAAAATCAGGGCTATCTAAAAACAAGACAAACTCACCAAACCCCAAGAGGAACTTTAGAGCAGGAATGAAGTAAGATCTCTGATGGTAACATTATGCACTTTTCTCATGTTGTTAAACCAAAGTGCAAGAGGGCACTGAGAAACCCTCTGAGCTACCCTGTCACTATCTACCTGCAGGAGCTCAGACTGAGGGCTCCCACAGCGAGCCAGGAGTCAGGCAGCAACAACCCTGAAAGGGTTTTAAGGTACAGGAAGGCCACCAGCAAACCAGGAACAAAGGCTTTGCTTCTGAGAAACACCTGACAGACGTAGAGCCTCAAACAAAAGACAAGAAATCCCATCACAGAGGTGCTGTCCAGGCACTTCTCAAAAGCCAGAGGAGCCAAAAGAAAGGTTCCAGGCACAGACCTCTGCACTTCTGCTCCACAGCATCACAAGCATGGACCACCTCTCTTTGACAAGTGGTGCCTTTATGGCACAATCTTTAAGCATCATGCTTACCCCTTGAGATCATAGTTTTCTTCAGTTCCACTTGTACTACTCAAGAGTGGTGATTTTGTTTGTTTTGTTTATTTGGGCTTTTTTTTGTTTTGTTTTGTTTTGTTGTGGGTTTGTCTGTGTTTTTGTGATTTATTTTATTTTTAACCCTGAGATTCCCCATATCCTCCTGGGATCTTGTAATATGAGACTCTTGAACTGATGAATGGATACCAGGAACATCCAAAGCCTGAAAGCACATTGGAAAATGCATTTCTATGCACTTTCCCTGGAAGATAAGATGCCAACACCCAAGTGAAATAGTTTGCTGCAGGCTTCCTATGGTGCTGGTATAACTAATGTACTAGCAAAGGCTACAGGAAGAAAGGCATACACAGCAAAAATAAAATACTAAATCTGCATTGTTTTAGAGACTTCAAAGGACTTTTTCTGAACATGTAAGACTCCAATGTTGTCATTTTACATCCCCCTATGCATGGTGGGCTTTGGCCACACAGAAGAGGATAACTACTGAAATACCAAGATGACCCCAGCAAGCCTTTGAGAAAGGTACCTAACTGCACGTGACCTTGGTGTTATCAGACAAGGTCCCTGAAGCTTGACAACACACCACAAATGGCAAACAAAGCACAGCATGTGCAAAAGGCACAGTACTCCTTAGATAAACCCAGATTTAAGTAGCCCAATAAATAAGACTGAGCTACAGTTATAGCCATTTAACCACTTAGTTATTTTGGCTTGTACATTTGTTATCTGGCTACCTAAGCCAGGACACTGCTGCCAACATCTGTTTCCTGCCTCTTGGGTCCTTCCTCAATCAGAGTTTCCTCTGGATTTGTGGGCTTGCCTGAGGCAAAGAGCCAGACAGAACCTTGCAGGGCTGTTTGCTGCTTTGTGCAACAACAAGTAACCACAACCTGATGAACTGGATGGTGGTGATGTCCTGCCTCATAAACCTGCACAAGTGAAGGTACAAGTTTTATGGAACAGTTATTTTTTACACTTCTACTTCATTCAGTGCCTTNAAAAAAAAAAAGACAAAAGACATTTTAAAGCCTTTTTTGAATAATTTTCTAGTTGCAAGCATGAAGGAAGAGGGATTTGGACAAAAAGCAAGAAATCAGTTCTACAGCCATGGCACTGGCTATTTCACCAGAATAAAACAAAAGCCATAAAAACCATTTCACTGCTCAAACTGAAAGACAGATTCTAGAAACGCAGCTTACATAAAGGCACGTGTCAAACAATATGCTTATTTTTTGCCTAAACACTGACTCACTGAATAAAATCTATGTTACTCTTTTATATAAACAGTTCCTTTAAAAGCAGGAAAATTAAATACAGACAACATTAAGCTGAACATGAACTTTTGCCATCCCCATTCAGGCATCTGTGTAATTATAATCATTAACTCCATTAGCATATGCTGCAATGTACGCAAAAAGTGTTCACATAGCATTCAAAAACTTTTAGATATTTTAATGATATGTTTACAATAAGAATTTACTCTCCTGGTACACCTTTTGAGATTAACAGATCATATAGCATGTTTGTTTTCCTTTAAGATATGTTTGCAAAATGTAATCAAAGTGCACATAAAATTTTATCTCAGGCATCAGTATAGACTTTACTAGAAGGAATTGAGCCTTTTAGAACTAAGTTGCATTGGTTTTGGTTTTTTCTGGCTAATTATTCACTTTGACCATTCTTTTCTCTTAAGGCAATGTTATTTCCAAGAAATGTCACTTTTCCACTTATCAAGGTTGTTTACATTCTACGCAAATGTTATGCTCTCAAGCTTTCATTTTTGAAAATGTCAAAAAGTAGAGGGGATGATGCTGTGCTTGTAAAAACATTCTTTATTAACAGAATGAGTCTCAAGGCATTTTAGGTTTCCCACAAGACATTTTTCTGTCTATCATTTTAGAACTTTTTCCCACACATTGTGTTCCCAATATAGGCTTTGGCAGGTTGTGAGATACGGGCTGGCTGGAAAACGATAGCCTGCTTTCAGCATTTTCTTGTACAGTTAAACATTGAGCACTTTTTGCACAAGATAATTCAGAGAGCAGCTCACACAGAGAAAAGGCGACAGTTTTAGCTGAGGAAAGCCCAAGTCCTGAAGGATGCCAAAGACTTTGTGACAGTTCTACAGAGAAAACAAAGGAATCTTGAAAAACTAATCAGCATTACTTGAAAATTCTACACTGACTTCATTCGGGTCTTCTAAAAGAGATTTGAAAACACGTGACAGTTAAAGGACACACATACACAAATAGCAGAACAATATTTGTTGTTCTGCAGGTACACTGAGCCAGCCCTCAATAAAGGAATGACCAAGGCTTCAAAGAGTTTCAGAGAACATGCCTGTGTTTTCATATCAGTAAGATGAATTTCCCAAATGCTTCATTAAGGAATTAATAGGTGAACCAAATCTGATGGGAACTCTTGGACCTGCAGCCCAAGGAAGCTTCAAAAGCTGGAGACAGCAGCACAAACTTGCTGTTTGTATTTTGTAAGCTTTTATCTGTACAAATACACAAGAAGAAACAGGAGACTTTACTGACAGACAGCAACTGACTCACGGTCCTATTGCAAAGCTCACTAATGTCAAAACACTATCACTGTTAAAGCCATGAACGTGAAAAAGACTTCAGCTGATAAAAATCAGAATTCATGTAAGGACAGAGAAAGTTTCTAAAGCTGTCTGGACCACAGATATCTAGTGGCACTTTTCATTTTGCCTTATGGTCAGCTATCTGCAAAAAGTGTATTGAATGTTTCATAAACAGAGTTTAAAACAAAAGTGCTTCTAATCAGATCTGGCAGGAAAGGGAGAAATGCATACATAGAATGAGGTAAGTGTGATCTTGCCCAGCTGAAGAACAGGGAATGGCAGAGCTTCAGGCCATGACTCACACAGACACTAAACAGTAGAGAGCTATAGATAATTCTCAGGTAAACTTTGCATGAGCCACTACGTCATCCTTCTCTACCCTTCCTGCATTAATCATGTCATTAGTAACCTGACGCAGCCCAAGAAGAATGTCTGATTTACAGGGAGCAGAGCAATGCTAACAGAACAAACCCTTTGGCAGGTCAAAAAAGGAAAGACCAACCTAAATTTCATTTTCAAACCACACCCTAAAAGAACATGGAAACTAGGAAAAAGAAAAAACAAAAAAAGGTATCTTTGCAGCGTGAGATTACATATTTCATTAAAAGGTCCTGATGAACCAGTTACTTAAGAGTACAAATACGGAGGATTTGCAAGAGTGCACAGATGAAAATCCAGCCCAAACATGTACCTAAACAAAGCAAAGGGGGTGGGGGGGAACCCCCAAGCTTTCTTTTGAAGTTTTCACCACAGTTACGTAATTTCCATGTTAGTCTAGATGTTTTTAAACATCTTTCATAGTGTACAGTTGGGAACCAATTGTACAACGAGTACAAAGTGTACTGTTAGGAAAGATTCATGTCTCAGCCAGGTATCTTGGTTACTCCACTAAATATAAAAAGGATAAGGGGAATCACTTGGGAAGATTTCAGAATTTCTTTAAAAAATTGTTACTCAGTCTGAATTGATAGCAGTCACTTCGATAAATTTGGCTATAATCTACATTATTGTATATGGCTATTTCACCTTAAATATCCTGTAAAAGTAATAGTCACTTGAAGGAAGGGCAGATCACTACCATTCACTCTGAAGCAAATAAAAAAACTTGTAGATTACCTTAAAAGCAGAATGGAATTACCATTAATTTCTTGAAACAAAATTATCACCCAAAACGAGGTGTGCAGGTAGTAGCAGGTGCTGTGTTAAAACTCAAGTCCACAAAAGCCATTTCATAGTAGCAATTTCCAGAAGAACACCAAAGAAAATGTGTGCTTAAGTCTAAGTGTCTGGCAAACCCACTTGTTATGATGGTATTTTGTTAAGTTTCTCATGGCTTCATCTGTTTCTAAGTCTTCCTAAGTAGATTGTCTATTTTCTTGGTACTTCCTTCCCATTGAACACTCCCTTTTCCCTCACTTTCCTCTTATTTTATCTTAGCAACAATTCTGTGAACTGTCAAATTCATTTCTTACCTTCATGACTTTGAACCACAGAGTTGCAGGTCTACTTTCCGTCTTAAAGCAAAGCTCTAGAAATTGAAATCTCCTTTGTCTTTGACCCTCCACAACAGCTGAGCTGAAAGAGCCGGAATGTGTCACCTCAGTTAAAAACCAGCTAACCATCTTGTTCCTACCCATTATTAATGCATCCTTTTTGCCATATTAATAGTAGTGTACAAAATACGACCAACTGTATAGCTAAAATGGTAGCACAATGATCACAATATTAGTGAAATGCAAAATAACGAAGAAAATGCACTTATCTTCTCAAACCAATTTGGAAAGCTTCACCATCATGCCATGACACTAGCCCTGCCCTGTATCTCTTAATGAAAATTTTAAAACAGATGTTTTGAAGGTTCTCTAAACTTATATGAATGGCATGACCCTTTCCTGGCTTCTTGCTTTAAAGCCAACAATAACTTGAGAGAAGCAAAAAATTCTTTTGTCCCTGGTAGTTGTTCAATGTCATGTGCTGGAAAACACAGATAACCCCAAATCTGAAACAGGCAGTAATCTGCCTTATAACTATTCCCTTTGCCATCAGTCTTTCTGAAGGTCGGGTAAAGACTATATGGTCACAGAGAAGCAACTCTCAGAAGAGTGTCTACATTGATAAACAGGGTTTGCCAGAAAACAGTAGGTGTTTGTGCTTCATTCAGCAGAAGTGTTAAGGATGGTTTCACAACTTAGGTTTATTTTGGGAGGAGTGGGGATATCTGGCTTGTCTTTTTAATTTAAGAACTGAAATCAAAGAAAAGATTTAGAGATGCAATGCCAACAGCTTAATGAATATTCTGTAGTGTATATAAGCACCCTGGGGAAAACCTGCACTCAGATAAACAAGAGATTCCATCTTCCCCTGCCTTGAGGAATATAAACCAGGCTCACAGTTTACACCTAATTCAATAGTGGCTTTCAAAACAAACATATTTCAGACACATCTAGCAAATACTCCTCTTCCCACTCTGCATCCAAAACTTTCTCTTGGAAACAAAAGGCCTCTTCCTTGACAAAGATTTCACGCCTATCTTCCAAATCTGCCAAGAGCTTGCATTACATAGTACACCTAAAAATTTTAAACTGACCTTTGTCCCCTCTGAGAAAGCTGTCTGTTCAAAATGGCCCACACACACTCAGCAGAAAGCCAGAGCTCACAGAGACTCTTTCAAATACATTAGGAATCCGTCCCATGGGGAGAGCCTGTGCGTGCCTCCATGCACACACAAAAGGGTGAGAAGAGCCTTCTGCAGTGCTGAATATCCCACAGCACATATCTGGGTCCTTAGAGGCTTTACCTCTACCTTCCTCTGTGGCATTGCTTCCTTTGCCAGTATGGGCTGCAGGATGGCAAGGAGGAGGAACACTCACAGCCCACTAAGGCTGCACACCTACTCAAGTGAGACTGGAAGCTGCACTTTCCCAAAGGGAACGTGCAGTGGAGCTTGCATGGCTATTATATACCCCTTGCAAACGCACAAAGTTTTCTGGTGGTGGAACTGAATTTTACGTCTTCTGCCAACTTAAAAATCTATCCCTAGTGAAGAAAAACAAAACCAAAGAAACAAAGCAGACAATGGCTACAGAGACTCCAGAGGAATGTAATGACTGTAACAAAAGGCAACAGCAGTAGTGAGTAGGGTTTATCAATGGGTCAAAAAACAAGCTCAAATGCCTCAGACATGGAATCAAATCCCAGCAGGATTTCTTAAATCTCCTTCAGAGACTGCAGGCCCTCATGCAGTTTGTATTCAAGCTCTCTTGGGATCAGTAAAAAAATGCTCTATCTGGTCCTTCACCTCTCAATCAGAAGAATGCCTTACCAAAACAGGGCAGCATCACTACCCTCTTTAGCAGAGCAGAAACAGGCTCAAAGGAGTCAAATGGTACCCTCTGAAAGAAGGGCAGAGAGTCAAAGCAGAGCACACAACTCCTACCAAACTGCCACAGGTGCAATGCAAATGTTTTTCTTGGAACGACTGTAAGAATTCCATAAGAAAATGGTCAAGGGATTTTGTACAACTACTACTCAAAAAGCACATAAACAGGCTGTAAGCGTGGAGAGAGGTGACAACAGTGGAGTGATTTAGGTATTTTATCCCATTCATTCAAGGAAGGCATATCAAACCACCCTCTACTACAGCCTTGCTCTTTGGAAACACTATCTGCCCTTGCCACTATTGGGACTTTCATGCACCCTATGAATACTTCAGTATTTACTTTTGGTTATTCATTCATATGTAGGTGTCATTCCAAGTATGCAAGAGAGAGCAGGGTGTTATGATTTTGAGCACTTCTATGTTTCACAGGTAACTACTCACAAAATTGACACACCTTTTGCTCATCTATCCCAGGCCTTATCTCAATTATCCAACCTAAAAAGCGCAGCTGCACGAAGGTTAAAACATTAATTTAACAAAAAAAAATCTCAATTGCTTGTATTTTAAAAAAACCCCACCAAATCAATTCAGAAATCCTACTCTTTTCAAAAACAAATATGCACATTTTTAAACAGAGCTTTCTAAGCAGTAAGACAATATATTCCTTGATGCTCTGTGTGTACCATGGAAGAGCATTTGATGAGGACAATCACAACAGCCAGTTTTTAGTTTCTTTCAGAACACCAAGACAAGTGCCAAATTCTTCTATACATCTGACGAGGAGGTAAATGCTTCAGCTGGATGTCTAAAGATGCAGGAGAAAGACCAGAATACACTGAAATCAAAAAGGGACAGTGACAGAACCAGCTGGAATTATGGACTGAACAGAATCAAAATCCACATTTATTGACCAAAACCAACCCAATATATACTTTGAAGAAAAATAAAAAACAAACAAAAAATAACATATTTTTACATCACTGTTACAAGAAAACATGTTGAAGTTCCTTGTGGTAAATCTCCTTGAAAAGCCAAGGAGAGAGACTGATGGATTGACATCATTTCTCATCTCATGCATTGCTAGATAATTTTGTAAGGTGAATATTTACACTGCATCTCACAAAAATTTTTTTGTTTTAACCAACAATTAGTAAAACAGGATTCTGGTTTTATCTCCCTCCCGTGTCTGAATCAGTAACTTTCTCCCTTTTGACTTCAAGAATGAATTCCCTGCTTCACCATCAAAAATTCAGAATTTAAACAAGAAAGCCACTACAGATCCAAAATTTTGTGCCTCTAGCATCTAAAAGCAAAGATAAGTAAAATGTAAGTGACAACGCAGGGCATCTGTAATTTTAAAACTCAAACATGCTTCTTTTGTTAAGAGGTGTTATTGCAGCCTTTCTGGTATTTGCTATCTTATTAAAATAGCCAATAGAAAAGTGATCAAAAGGCACATTACCTGAAAAAGTTTGAGGCAGACAATCATGGGAATACTTGAGATTACCTGACATTGACATGGAGACAATTCATCCAAAAAGCAGTGGGAAATCAACACAGCCTAGTAGAACTTTAGTAATCTAAGGGTTCAAGAAAGAGTTATCCAGAGCACATGAGCTAATCCAGACTAACTGGTGCCTTCTCTCTCTACTCTGTCATTACCCATCAGTAATAGATGGTTCAATGCTAGAAATGTATTATGCGGTTTTTCACTCTTGGCAAAACCTTCCAGAAACAGCAGACAAATCTAAAGCATAATTCAGTTCGAAACAACTGTGTGTGTATATCAAAGGAGCTGGTACCAGCAAATAACAAAAAATACGTCTTCCTGCATCTAAATAACCCCATTTTCCTTCCCTTTCTTTTCTGTCACATCCTTGGATCATGTGAAAACACAGATCATACTTGTTTCATTCCTCAGCATGTAGCAGGGCTGCACTCAGGTCTTCCATCCACTAGCCTGCCTTTATCTCCTAAAGCACCTCACCTGAGGTCCCAGGTCACATCTCTATAAAAAAGCCCAATCTCTGCTATTATACCATTCAGCACCCCCATGATGCCTGGCCATGAGCTGTACTTTTCAAAGGGCCCTTCAAGGTCAGTGACCCAGCTTCACAAACAGGCGAATTTCCAAAGAGGAAATTACTACATGAGTTCCAGCAGCTAGAATTGTTCACTCCCTAACAACATAAATGAATATTTTTTTAAACTATAGAAGAATATTAAAAAAAAGTACAGAAAAAACAAGTTTTTAAATGAAACAAAAATCAGAGGCTAAATAGCAGTGCTTTATTTTAGTATTCCTACAGGCATCTTCTAGACTTCATTTCAGTTAATCATATTATTCATGTGCAACTTTTAAAGTGGTAGAATCTTTACTGGATCTAGTCTAACTCTTAATAAATTATTTTATAAAAATTTATCAAGCTAATGCTGCAATAGGGACCTCTGCAATCTAAAGAAAAAATCTCTCAAGCAATATTTACTCATGCTTGTTAAAAAATAATAATTTATGTTTGATTTTTACTACAGATTCATACTATAAGAGGCACAATTCTGGAGACAACCAAGAGGAAATTTAGGGAAAATTCCCTAACTATCAGTGGAAGAGCTCTGAACTGGTAGGAATTATTTTTATTTGCATGCTTTTATGTGGGTACTTCTGAAAAATATAAATTAAATTCAAGCTTTCTCATGTCTGTTCAGTAGAATGGAAATAATAATAAGTAGAACAAACTTTTCAGTAGAATGAAAATAATACAGGACACTTTTTGCAGATAACTTGGTAGATTGACTAGTGAAAAATGTTAAATCTTTCAAAAGCCAATTCTTTTAAATTCTAAGTCAGTGAATGCATTAAGGGGAAAATGAGTTTTGTTCTGCTTACTAAGGAACTCAGTTAAATTAGTGAAAAGGACATTAGATATCAAATCAGTCTTTGAGCACAAAGTAAATGGGAAAATGTAAGCAGATTTGTATTTCTCCTTTACCACTTTTTCAAGTCAAAGATACCCCTTAAAATAATAAACAAAACTATCAAAAATTATGTGAAGCCCCCATATGTTTAAAAAGTAGGTTCATACAGCCAGTAATATCATTATATTAAATACATACAGTGGCTACCACAACTGCTTTTGCCATTTGTACATTAGAGCAACACGTAATGTTTATTCTGGACTGAAATTATGTTTCTGTAAACATATTCTGGAGTTTCACTGTTTCATTTAAATTAATATGGATTTTATGGTAAGCGGCCCTGGGAGAAAGCACATTTCTGATGTCTTTGCATGAAACACATACCTTCCTGAAACACTTCCTGACTTGCACCCGTTTTTGGATATTATCACTGTTGTCTGACAAGAATGAGGTCAGCCTGGATTTGTAGCAATACTTTACAGCAGCTGTCCTGCATTTCTTTGAAAGTCCACAAGCCTTTAACTCCTTAACTGCCTCACCAAAACAGACACTGAAGCCTTGCAGGAACACTGGAAGAATAACGACTTTTCAGCATGCTGAACAGTCTCAAAGGGTTTAACAGAGGGAAGTAAAAGACTGAGCTTTTCAGGTGAGCAAAAATGAGCAAGGTCATGAAGAGGGATGAGAACTTAAGAAATGTTACCACCTTTGTGGCAGCCAGGCCAAATCAGGGATGGGGAGGCAAGACAACATGATATATACAAAAGGAAGAGACATACTGTGTTTGAAAAACAGCAGAGAGACACTCAGGTTTAAAATAGTCAGGTTTATCAGCATTCTCCCACAGAGAGCCACTTGGCTGACTCTCAGCAAATAAAACCATCCATTTGCTCAGTAGCACCAATAAAGCTGCACTAAAATTGCATAAGCAGCAAAGAGTACTCTGAATTTGCACAGAACTTAGTTATAGGGTTACACAACAACCTTCCATCCCCAATACTCTCACAAAACTTTCTGATGTTTTAAAACCAGTTGTCTCAGGTCAGGCAGATTGTGAGAAACCTTTTAAATATAGGAAGCAGCATTCACACAATCACTAGCATGAGCTCAGTGCATGAATTAATCTCTCAGTAGCAAAAATTGATTTGATCTGTATCAATCATGCCCATATTAAACAAGCCAAAATCTGCACCCATGTTAGACTGGCTGTGGGAGGGCAGACAGAGCCACAGAGATGCAGGCTTAAAGTATCTGGCATACAAGCTTTACTTGTATAAAAGTTAATGTGTTTAATTATTTTTAAGTTCCACTCCTGGTGTAAATTTACTTGATACCAGTTTCCCCAACTGCACCGGCCAAGGTTTCCCTTTGAGCACGTTTAAGATGATACAAACTTACCACGTCACCAAACCCAAGTTTCTTTGCTTTGTTGCTTTTCCACACATTGTGTAAGAGCTGTGGAGGAGGAAAACAGCTCCACACCACACCACAATCTCTCCTATTCAGGCACCAGAAAAGGCTCTGAGGGAACAGCAACTAGGAGCGCAGACTGTGTGTTAAAAACGCTCAGCTATGAGACTGGTGAGAGACTGTGATCATGCAGCACAAATACCCTGATAAGAGAGATATCCACAGCTTCTTACTTTCCTTTTTTACAATGTGTGTAAAACACTTTTTACACTTTTTTAAAACTTTTTCCTTTTAAACACTGTGTTTACAGGTGTTGTGCACATCTTTATGTACAGTGATCTTAGTTTGCATCTTCTTCCGAGAATACTGTGATGACTTTGTGATTTAAACCATAAAGTAGTTACAATATTAAGGTTGGCATCATTTTAAAAGACCAGCATTCCTCCCTAGGCTCCATACTGCTCACACTTTGCAAGATTTTGGCAGCAAGCAACTTAGCTCATCTGTTATCAGACCCTGAAACACTTCAGAATGTACAACAGATCTAAGAAAGCATTTACAAACTCGACTTGGGGTGGGAAAAAGATTTAAAACCAAACCTTTCACAAAACTGATCCTGTGTTACAAAAGTCTCTGTACGCCTTTGGCAGCTCCAGTTCCCACCTGAGGCAGGGCGTACCCACATGTGATGTATGTTATACATGTGCGTGCAGGCCTGCAGGACAACCTCTGTGCTTCCTTCCAAATGGCAACTGTTCAAGAAGAGGCTGCCACTGTGCACCTTGTTGTGTACAGTAGCTCAAGCTACAAGCTGAGAAGCAAGTCAACACACAAGAAATTAGCTCAGCAAATCAAAACACAAAGAATGAAAAAGTAAGCAATTTCCAACCACTTCACCAGGCTCATGAATTAAATGAACAAATGCTCATGAAGCAAATAACATTCAAATGAATGCTCCTTGTCCTATCATGACAGTTCCTGATGAATTTAGTTACAATGATTAGAGTAAATATGTATTTAATTTTATTATACATAATTGAAAGATAAAATAGCGGGAACCAATTAAATTATAATAGACCAGAAATATTTTGGGGTTTGAAACAATTGCAAAAGCTCACATGTTCCTGGAGACTCATACATCAATTCAAATTAGTTTGTCTTGGGTACAAGCAACATGTTCTTTAGGGACAAATTATTTTTGATGAAATGGGTAGAAACTGCCCAATCTTATAGGCAGGTTACATGATTAATTTTAGCTTTTTGTTACTGATGAATCATTGACTTCATCTTAGTCTAGCTTAAAGTGCTTATAATTGGCCATTCTATAAGCCTGTCGTGAGGCTTATTCACAAGCACCTTAGTGTTAAAAGGGAGAGGGGTGGAAGAGAGGAGAACATGAGAAATCATGTGTGAAAACCCAGTCTAAAAGACACAAAAGAAAATGCAATAAAAGAAACTCTAAGAGCTCCAGCTGCTTTACCTAATACATGCAGGTTGATTTAAAATGTTCACAGCAGCCTTCAGAAAGTATCACCTATCCTAAAAGACTTGTAGTTCGAGGTACGTGAATGTTCACTGGCTCATTTTCAGTTGAACAAAAGCAGACAGGAGCAAGAAGGAAGCCTGAATCATTTTGCCAAAACTAACAGGAAAGCAACCTCTAATAGTTTTGGTGTGGATTCTGCTCTGGAAATATAAGAACCAGGAAATATAAATAAGGAAAAAAAAATCACAAAGTCTTATGAGGACTGCAAAATAATTTCCACAGGAATGCAGAGGAAGTCTCATATCTTGTAATACCTTAAACTAGATGGAACAAAATAGTGGAAAGTAACCCAAGGAAAAAGCTAGTACTGGCAAGTAGAATATATGGAATACATTTTTTTCTTGCATCTCTGACTTCTATTAACATTTTTGTGGCTCTTGAGGCAGCAAGGTAGGAGCTTTGGTTTATACTCCATAAACACAAGCCAAAAGCCTCCCACAGTTCCATTTGGTAACTTCAGCTTAACATGCTCAAATATACACAGACTTTTGACAATTATTCAATTTCCCACTCAAACATAAACTATGCCAAAAGACACCCAAGATTATTTCAACTAATAAACACTTGGTTAAAAAACATGTCAGATCAACTTGGTTTTTACATCAATTTAAAAGCCTCTCACCACAATCATTGCCTGAAACATAGTGTGTTGCAGGAAGAACCAAAAGAAAAAAAATATTGATAACATTCTCACAGTGTTCCTCTGACTGTAATCACTTCTGTGGTTGAACAAAGCTCAGGACCCTGCACTTGAAAGAGTGGTTCTCCTGCATTGGCTTGTGCTGTGAAAATAATTTTAAGGATGTCAACATCCTGACTCCTGAAAACTAGGATTTAGGACAAATACTGTGCCAAAATTTAGTTCTTAAAAATAAATAGATCAAAGTCCTGTATCCTGTCATGGTGCACAGTTTCAAAGCCCTCTCAAAAAGCTGCCCTTTGATTTAACCTTCACAGACATCTCTTCACAAAAAATACAATACTTAAAGATATGTACGCTGTTAACCCAACTTAATCCAGATGCTGTTCAGCATATTTATTCACTTTGTAAAACAGTGACATTTGAACTTCAGATTTTTCCAAAGTCCATCCAACTTCCCTACTGAGTTTGTATATTGAGTATTAAAAAGTCAGGCAAAGCAAAAAATAAAACCAAAAATTTCAACACAAGGACACAAATGAAGTGCAAGGTAACTTGTGATATGCTGGATTTATTATAGATCCTGAAATTGTGTTCTCCAGATGGTTATTCTTCCCAAATTTTCACAGTTACAGTAGTGCAGAAGGTGTATCTGGTATAGTTAGCTCTTGCCCAACTCTTTCCAATGAAAGTAACATCTCTAAGAGACCATTCTGATGAGCAATTAAAGAAAAGTAAGGCAAATTTCCACCAGACAGGTGAAAGGAATAAAGCAGAAATGTACACCAAGTAAAACACTGATTGGAAAACCATCCCCAGTAGCCGTTACAGCAGCTAAAAGCTGGTTTTCCTAATCAGGACTGAGGAACATTTGAGAGGCTATACTGCCCATAAGAGCAAGCCTTCTCCTCCACAACTACCATTCTGAAGCTAATCATGGACAAAAAATTACTAAATTTGCTCAAAACACTTGAGACAAAAGTTCTTAGACAACCCAGTTCAACAGAAAACACATGTATCCATACACTATTCCTGTTTACGTATGTATTTTCTCCTACAGAATGGTGACATGAGCTCAAATTTCGTTCCCACTGAGGGATCTGTTGACTACTCATGGAAAGATGAATCACTCAATGGAAATAGTGACTCGTGACAGCAGTTAACTTCGAATGTATAAAGTATTGCATGGGCAAAATTAGACTGACTCCCTACTGCAAATAATTAGTGAACTGTTACAAAATGTAGTTCACTACCTAGCTTTAAAAGGTACTGGAGAATTAATAGTCTAGAGTCTCACCTGTGCTACAGGAAAAATGCATCAGGAAAGCCAGAGGCTGATCTAGCTCAAAAACCTTTCTGACAGTGGCCAAAAGCAGGTGTTTGCAGAAAGACAGCAGTGGGACTGATCCTTCTCCTAGCATGCCCTCAGCTGCCACTTCAGGATTTAAGCTTCCTTCAGAACATCCTTCTGAACTACCACAACTAAACTGTTCCTCTGTGAATCTCCTCACTGAAAGTACTGCACACCTCTGGCCTCAGCTGTATCCTGTGGCACTCATCTCAGGGGTTTAGCTATATGCTGTAAATCAGTTTCAATTCTGTGGCAAACTGATCCACTGAGTGTTCCCCATCATCATGCTATGAGCAATTAACTATTTCCATTTTACTTCATGTTTACTGCTCAGCATATCTGAGTCCTAAATCACATGTCTCTTACACATTTTCTTTCCTATTTGGGCAGTCATGATCTGTTTGTCCCAGGAGATAAGAGCATAGGTAGTCTGGTGACATTTTATGAAGATAGGGAATCAACTGCATTCCATATCCAAAATACATTTGTACAAAGGCATAATGATGCCTTCTGGTTTAACTCACCTGCTGTGTAAAAGCTCCCTGGTTTCTGAGCACTGCTGGAGATTAGGCTGAAGTACTCCCACAACAATGACAGGGGATCTCCCACAATCCCTCTTTGCTGAGTATCAGTTGCTAATAACTGCCTCAGGACTTCTTCTTAGAGACAGAAGTACCTAATTAAGTAGGCTGATAAGCCATCTATTTTCACCATTCTCCTGCTACAATTCTGACACTTAGTTCTTAAGCAAAGCAAACTCTGGTATGTTGCACTGAACAGGAAGCTCAAGATTTCTGAGAATCAACACTGATTCCTTTGAGAAGGAAGAGCGCACAACAGGGAAGAAAAGAGGCTTTCATACTTCAGAGTGTAGGTTCTTAACCAACCAATCTGCTGCTACACCTCATGGAGAAATCAGGGCTTCTCCAAAGTGGGAATCCACCCTTGGAATTGTGGAAGTGCCCTCTCAACACCAACTCCATCCCTCTTCACTGCCTACAGCCAGACAGGTTAGGTACATATGCAAAGCCTGTGTGAAAACCTTCCTGCACAAGCATTTCTATGAAGAGACCTGATTCTGGGCACAGAGTCATCCTTTTTTCACAAGGTATCACGGCCTCAGCCCTTACAGTTCTTCCTCACAGTGGAGTGAGTTTGCATACATGTACGACTAGATAGTTTTAGAGACAGGTAATTTTATATATATAAATACATATAAGCCTTATTTGTGTCCCACAGAGTTACTCACAGCCTTCCAGATGCTCTGTCCAGTTCACCATGCATGCACAGCTTCCCTAAGACAAAGATGACACTCCAACATTGGTGTCATGGCCACTTTCCCAAAACTGTCATACATGTTTTGTCAAGAGCTTCTTTCCTCCCTCCCTTCTGCCCCTTCATCCTCCCAGGCCACCCTGCTGTCCCCAGTGCCAAGGTGAGCAGGTGCAGGGGAGCTCTGGGCACAGCAGCAAACCTGGAGGCAGCCTGGGTGGGGAGCACAGCAGGGACACACAGGACCCCTCGGAGCAGCATTGGCAAACACCTCTGCTCCACAGCTGGACAGTTGCTCCCAGGCCAGGGAGCAGATGACCAGGGTCCATGCCTAACCATGCAGGTGCAAACTCGACAAAGCTGTGCTTTACAAATATCATACAGGCCCTTCAGGAAGGCAGCCTTAAATCTCCACAGGGTTACATCTTGCACAGGTGGCCTGTAGAGCTTCATGGGACACTGGTCTTAATATTTTCTTCAAAGCTTGCTCACTACATTCATTACTGTAGTAGTGACTAAGCCTCCAAACTATTTTTACAGGCCCTGAACAATAGTAATCATTTAGGATCAAGTTCTGCTCTTGCTGAACTGAATTGTACCTGGTCTAGATTCTTAAAGCCCCACATCTCTGACAAACTCTGTTGGTCACAGAACAGAAAGGGTATCAGTTGGGATAACACTGGCTTAACAGACATTTGAAGAACACCACAAGAATAAGAATTTGCTATAAGGCTTCTTCATTGTTCAGATCCCAAAGAAATGCAGGGCATTGCAATATCTCCTTAGCAACAACTTCATTTTGAAAGGCACAATGCAGATGCAGTAAGGTAAAGATGATCAGGATTCTGAATGATCACTCTTGTCAATTTTTCCTGTGGCATTTAGGAACCCTGTCTAGGACCTAGCAGGACATTAAGAAGCTGTATATATCATGTTCAAATAAAGCAAAACTAAATCTAGAATGTGCATATGCAAATGGCTACTTTTCATTTTATCCCAAAAAGACAAGTTCTGCTTTAACTCATAGGAGAGCAACTCATTCCAATTCAATTCTATTTCCTGAAACAAGAAGCACTAGTTTTTACTGTTGAAGCCTTTGCCTGTCACCACATACATTTTAAACAAATCACTAATGTTGAAGAGATGGGTACATTTCAGCAGCTCTAATTTGCACGAAGGCGAAACTATGACCTAAACAATCTCACTAGGTAAATGCTCTGAGGATAAACCTACATAATTTGTCTTAAGCTCATGCAAAAACAGAAAATGATTATGAACAGTATGTCTGACATTATTAAGGCTGGTGTTAAAAGCCACAATCTACACCATATTTATCACACATATGCATTTCTTCCGTATTTTTTCCTTCAATTCTAGCCCTAAAAACCAAACCAGACAGTCAGTTTTACTTCTTAATTATGAATATACCATCCCCCCTCTTACCAGTAAATTCTGTGTTTGGTGGGTTGTAAAGGGTTTGTGGGGGTTTTTTTGTGGGAGTTCTTTGGTGGTGTGGTTTTTTTTGGTTTGGTTGGT
>VXBN01005171.1:12230-26264 GCA_013397395.1 Sinosuthora webbiana | reverse complement strand
AGGCGGGCCGGGGCCCAGCCGTGCCCCCGGCAGTAACGCTGGGCTCAGCCCGGGGGGCGAAACGCGGCGCCGGGTCTGGGGCCGGGTCCCTGCCGCCCGCTGCCCCGGCGGCTCCCGGCGCCGCGCTCCCGGTGGAGCTGCGCGAAACCACGCGAGGAGAGTTTCCTCACCCCCGATGTGTCTGGGTGAAGGCTGCTCGGCTCGGGGACGCCGGACCTCCTACACTCCTCCTGGGCTAGCTCTTCGCTGTTTTTCCAGAAATGTTTCTGTTTTCAGCCCCAGTGAGGCGTCCGCCCCGTCCCGCTGTGCTGGGAAGCGCGCAGCACTGACCTGTAGCTCTTGAGGCAGAGGCAAGCGAGGTGATGCTGCTGAAGTCTGCACGGTGGTGGTAAAAGACAAACTTTTCCACTTTGTCTTTGAAATACTACTAGCAAAAATCCTGAAGTTCCACCAGTAGAATTAGTTGTATCTTATTTACATACTGCTAATTAAATAAGAGAGATCACAGTTCAGTGTGGGCTTTTCCTTTTTAGAAACCTGAATGGTCAGACCTTCCACACCTCTGTGTGTCTCTAAAGGAACATGTTCGCGGTCTTACCTGACCATGGGTAAAGCAAAACACGGCCCAGGTGGTGCATGCTTCCCCCTCTCTGCACAAAACTTGTTTCAGTTACGCTCCTTGGCAAATTGTTTGTGTGACTGGTCAGTGAAACCACTCACGTTACAGACTGCCTGGTCAAAACTCCCGGCAGTCGTTTTCACACTCACTGGCTGGGTTGACTGCTGCCAACGCTATTTATCTTTTTTTTGTAAGCTCTAAATAGGAAATTTGCTTTGCAAGAGCGTCAGCAGTGGAGCCAAGCAAAAAAAAAAAAAACAAACCAAAAACCACCAAAACTGGAGGGGAGGAGTGTTGTGGTGGGAAGAGGTCCGAGACCTGTATTTGGAAGACAAAACTTTGTGAACTTGGAACATACTTAGAAGCAGGAAGAAGGAACTGAAATGTTCTAGTATGTTTACGTTTAGTACTGGAAGTAAAACATTCTAGTACATTTAGTGTCTCTGCTTCACCTGAGAGTAAATTTCACCTGGAACACTGTTGAAATAGAAGTTATGGTGCAGATCTTTGCAGGAGCACAAAATACTGCAGCTTGAAATGGAAGTTGCTCGCTGTTTGCCCTGACAACAGGAAGCTGCTCATTTCCATTAAACAGTAACTAGCCTCATCTGACTAAACCTAGATTTCGGTGTGCGCCGTGGCTTAATTTATCTGTTTTGAGTTTTCTTTAAATAGTTGCTGCTAGGTAAAGAATAATACTTGCTGCTTGAAAAGGCTGAGCGAATATTCAAATCTCAACTTTGGTCAACTTCATATTTTGGTAGAACAAGGCAAGTCCTCCAAATGATGGACAGTAAGATGCCTAATTAGCATTAAAGCAGATGGTGCATCTTTACTTTTATACAAAGCTAATACTGAAATAGCAATTTAGGGTATGTAAACAGTGGTTCGTTTGAGATAAGTTACATCTTAGGATGAATTTTCTTCCAAGTTGCAGATGTTTGTTCTTGAGTTTACCTCATAAATAGAGGTTTTGGGCTAGAATTCACCTTTATGTTTTTTGTTAATCCTTATACATGACCAGTACAAAGATGAAAAGGAAAAAAAGTCAACATATGGTATATGATCTTACCATTGTATAAATCCTTTAAAATTACCTACTTAATCTAAAAGGTTGGTAGCACCTTCTCACTTTTTTTTTTCCTGTATTTATTGCAATCTAGCAGCTTTTACCACTTTCTAGGTAAATTTGGTTACAGCTTCCTACATCACTAAGATAAATCATAAAACAAATTGACAGTACTTTGCTTATTTTCCTTTTGTCTTTCTTTTCCCACTGCCTTTGTAGGCAGTGGGAAAAGAAAGACAAGAAATGTCTTGTCATTTTTCGTATTAGATAGATCATTTAAACTACTTTCATCTTCTCCCACTGACAAATTTGTTAGTCACACCCTGTGTTAGTCACATTTTGTGAATCAGATTATCTGATGAACAAAACAAAATTTTACTGAAAATTAACTAAATAATTTTCTTGTAAAGTATATATTTTCTTACAGGGAAAGTATTCTTTGTACACAATAAACATTGAAAAAGTGTCATGACAAATTTCAGTAATGTCTACCTTGACAGATTCTAGTGTTCCCATTTTTTGTTTGGAGTATCAGTACACAAACTGTGGTGCTCCGGGGGTTATGATTTAATGTCAGAGTAACTAGGGACCTTTTTCAGCTGGTCTAGGAGATTTTTATGTCCATATACTCACAGCCATGAGCTGCTGTATTGTCAATTCTATTTGTGATAAAAACGTTTACAACATTCTTCAACTATAAAGTAGTGCAAATTCTCTTTATTTTATACTGGCTTTGCAATCACTGAAAGTGAGTGTGGTTTGAAATGAGGTGGGTTTTTCCTCTTCTGCCTCCAGTGTCAGATCATAAGACTCAGAGTGAATGTTACATGTGTTCAAGTGAAAGTTAAGATGGCATTTTTTGGTTAAGCATGTGAACAAGAGGTTTCACACAGCACTTTTACATTCTCTTTCTCAAGTAATATTTTGCTCAAATCAGAATTTCCTTTTTTAACCTAGAGATTGACCTCATCCTCCCTGAGAAGAGAGCTCTGCGCTCGGAGACTGAGGTGTGTAATTTGCAGAGCAGTGGTAGCACTTGGCTGTTTCCTAAGCATCTCTAACAAGGCTCAAAGAAGGGGGAGAGTGTGGAATACAGTATTTGTGTTAGAAGCTATTAATCCTGTGTTGCAAGTGCTGTTGTCTGAACTGATCGTTGACACTGTCACTTCAAGCCAAAACATCACTTCTTTCTTCATTTCAGTGTGTTGGTTCCTGGAATCTCTGTAGTAAGGCAGGTGTGTGAGATGAGGTGTTAAACAAAATGCATAGCTTTTAAATCACAGGAATTAAAGCTATTCCTTAATTTCAGTGCGTTTTTGTTTGGAAACACAGATAATGAAGAGTAAATGTCTCAGTCTTTGAGCAAATCTTACAGGGACTCAAAAGGTGTTTACATGAGTTTTTGATGATAATACTCTTAGCTGGCATTGATGAGTTGATATGCTGAGGATTAAGTCCAGAAGACATTAGTACCAAAATCTGCATTTCTTTTAATCTTTTCCCATTGAATTAAATTGTGTCTTCTAACATGTTTTAGTTTTAAATATGCCTAACTTAATCCAAAATCTTATTTTTTCTTCTGGAAATAGGGTTGTGTATTTTTAAATAACTGTTTTTGAAGCTTGGTATATATAGTGGGATCAACCAAACTGGACACATTAAAATCCAGCATTTTCTCCTGGTTTATGGAATAATGCAGTAGTGTTGGCCTATGGAAATCAGGCTGGGTGCAGTTGTGGCTAATGGTAGTTTTTTGGATACATGTCTGACCCTTAGTGAAGATTGTTAAATCATCTAAAGGAGGTGTGTGTGTGTGTGGGCAGTGGGCTGGGCTGTCTATGTTCTCAGCTGAATATTTGGTCTGTTCTGTACCTGTGTCTGGAGACCCCAGGATGAGCTGGTGGAACTTCCATTTACCATAGCAATTTGATATTTATTGCCTCATCAACTGCAAAATTTTTATTGTGTGGTGTGTTTAAGCCCTTCTCAATTAATGGATTCATTTTTCCTGTAGTACTGGGGCCTTACTGGTGCATGTCTGAATGGTGTGCCCATGTTAAGGAGGTCTTGAGAGGAATTCAGGAATGGCAGAGCAAAGCAAACTGTTTCATACAGAACTGGCTTCTATAGTTGAAGATTTTACATTCTTGGTTCTTTTAGTGTCTTTGTCTGGTACTTGTAAACTAAATTTCCAGCTAGCCAAGTATTTTTACAGACAATATTTTTTTTTTCTGTTTTGGTGTTTTGTCTGCAGAAGTTACTGGGGCTCAGTTATATTCAGGGTGAACTGTAAATACCTGTAGAAGAAAAACTTGTAACTGTAGTCCATGTTATTCCTCTACATACTAAAAAAAATACTTGTAAAAAGAATGAATATATTAAACCTTAAGGTAATGAGAGGCAGAAAACTAAGCTGCAAACAGAGAAAGCATATACCTGCATGTCATTATCTGCTAATATATTTGTCTCTTGAGCTTTGAAGTTGAACACCTCTCTTGTGATGGAAGTAAAGTCCACTAGTTACCTGTGACTGATTGTCCTCCCCAGCATATATAATGGCACACAGATACTGTTGTAATTTGGTTGTCCTGAAAGGCATTTTAAGTAATAATAAGTGATCCAGCAAGGCAAAAAAAAAAAAAAAAAAAAAAAAAAAAAAAAGTGCCTGTTAAGTAAAACAGTGTTTAGGAAGGGGATGGTAATTTTATCCAAATACATGCTAAATTGAAATTTATCAAACAAAATGTTACCACATTTAAATTATTGATTGTGCAATATGAGGTGTGTAGCCACTCTGATTCCATGAAGAGGAATTTCTGTTCAGCTTCTAGCTGAAGTGAGTTGGTTTGGACCCAATTCCCATACTCCAGTGTTGCCCACTTCCAATTTGATGCATAGTAGTGGACTATCTAAAGTATGCAAAATATCATACTTACCTGAAGACCTTACTTTACCTGTAAGTACAGCTGAAGTTCTGGAAGTCAATTGTGAAGTCCTGAAAAAAAAGGTATTAAAAATTGGGCTTCAGGTGATGAGAAGCATTCTCTGTCAGAAGTCTGTTGGGTGTATGTGCTAACTTGCACTTCCAGCCTGAATATATTGCTGCTCTCACTCAGTTCTGAAAGAAATAAAAGTGTAATTTCCTGCTTCTGCCAGTTCTCCAGAAGTCTGAGGCATAACCAGATCATTGCTATCACTGGTGTATTGTTGATGGGATGGGGATAAAATAATCTCTACTGGTTTCTTATGGGTATGGGTGCTGAAAATGTTAAGCTTTATATCGGAAAGTGTAAAAGTAAAGGATACGTCTGGGGCCATGCATCTTCTGCTGTGTTCCAATTTTAAAAAGTGATGTTTGCAACAAATCCTTTTTATCCATAAATAGTATGCTGTATAGCAGAAGGCTTATTCTCAGCAGCTATAAATAGTGAAATGCTCTAAAATACGATTCAGCTTTTTTGTTGCAATGTCCAGGGTAAATAACTGCCTCTTGACTTACTGAAAGCATTCCAGTGTGTAGTGGGTTGACCTGCTGGATGCCAGGCACCCATCAAAGTTGCTCCATCACTCACCCTGGTATCAGGAGAGAGAAATAGAACAAAACATTCAAGGGTTGAGATAAGGACCAGAAGAGATCATCCACCAAATAGTATCATAGGATACTGAGAAGTAAAATAAATGTTAAAAAAACCTTCCCCCCACCCATTCTTTCTTCCTAGCTCTACGTTCTCCCCCCCGCGGTGCAGGGAGATGAGGGATGGAGTTTATGGCCAGTTTACTGTGTGTTTCTGCTGCTGCTCTGGGAGAGGAGTCCTACTCCAGCATGGGGTCCCTCTCACAGGAGACAGTTCTCCAGGAATTTCTCCAGCTTGAGCCCATTTCACAGCAACAGTTCTACATAAAATGGTGTAGTGTGGGTTGTACCAGCGTGGGTCCCCCAAAGGCTCACAAGTCCTACCAGCAAACCCACTCCAGCATGGGCCCCTCTCGCCATGGGTCTGTAGGTCCCTGCCAGGAGCCTATTCCAGGAGCCTATTCCTGGCACAGGCCTCCCAGGGGTTCACGGCCTTTTTGCACACACCCATCTGCTCCAGCAAGGGTTCTCCATGGGCTGTGGGTGCACCTCTGCATCCCTGTTACCTCCATGACTGCAGGATCACAGGTGCCTCTCCATGGGCTGCACCACGGGCTGCGGGGGAATCTCAGCTCCAGTGCCTGGATCATCTCCTGCCCCTCCTTCACTGACCTTGGTGTCTGCAGAGTTGTTTCTTCCACATGTTCTCACTCCTCTCATATTAATCAGCCCATGTTTTTTCCTTCTTAAATATGTTATCACATGGGCATTACCATCATTCCTGATTTGCCTGGCCTTGGCCAGTGCATGTCCATCCTGGAGCCCATGGGCATTGGCTCTGCCAGACATGGGGGAAGCTTCTGGCAGCTTCTCACAGAAGCTGTGGCACCCAATACCAAAACATGGCCATGCAAAACCAACGTGTAGTGCTATTTCAATAGATATGAAGGGTATTTTGGTGCTACTTTGCCTTGGGGAACAGAGAGGAAGTTGCTGCTATGTTAATTGCTATTATTGCATCACTATTTTATATGAAATGCGTTTTAGAGCTCTCTCTTGTTTATCATGGTTAACTAAAATGAAATCATCACCAAAACCATACCTCCCATCTTGTGCAAAACGTTTGGTAGATGGGTTTTTTTGAGTGTTCACATGCTGTGGTTTTAGAATGCAGAGAAATACTAGCTTGGTATTAGAAGGTACCTGTGCCTTTCTGACTCATCTGCTGCAGATGGTTCTCTTTGAGTGGTAAGTATGTGCACGCATAAAAAAGCTAGATAAGGTCAACCTAGTTAAATGGCCTGTAATTAAGCTCTGATTATTGAGTCAGTTTGGAGTATTCATAATTAGATATGTGTTTATTTATGATAAACCACTTCTCAGCAGAAGGTTGTTTTGTATATGTGCTTAGCCCATTTTCTTTAGTGTATTAAAGTAATTTTCATGTTCTGAGGAAGAACCTTTGCCCACCTTTAGCTCATTCCACATCCTTCTTCCTCCATTTGGAGCACAAAATCTGCATTTTATCAGCTGCACTTCAAATAAACTTTTACTTTATGCTTTATAAGGTGAAACAAAAATGAACAACAACTGTTAAGCATCTTTTTTTAAAATTCTGGCTCATCTTGATGTTCTATTGTCAAACTGTTGATATTAAGATTTTGTTTAATCCTGATATATATAGCACTGCCTTTATGACTAACTGCAGAACTGTTTTATTTTTAAAAAATCCTCTTCTGAGGATTGTTTACCTTTATGCCTTTGATGTGGAGAAAAACATTTGCTGCTGTTGGACTTCCAGCTTGTAGTGTTTGGGATTCCAGACATAAATTCTATGTCTCAAGTAGTCTGGAGTTGATCCTATTTATAGTATTGCTAGAACTTTCAGCTGTGTTATCTTTCTGGCTTGACTGGAATGATTTTGTAGGCAGCTAAGTGGGGTTAGTAGCATGTGAAAATTAATTATGGTTCTTACGAGATTAAAAAGTAGAAGTTTTTTGCAAAAGATACGGGAAGGAGGACAAGAAGATAGAGCAAGAGAGACAAATCTGAGCATGTTGTGGGATCCTTGAAGTTTCCTTAGTTGTCCACAGCTTTGCATCTCAAGTTAGAAGAAGGTAGTTGATAACTTCTATGTTCTAAGTTCATTTGTACGGATATCTTCTGAAGTCTCAGGTGGGTTCAGGATGAGTGTTGCAAAGTTTTTCTGAACCGCTTCTTTGAGTACAGCCCTGAGGGGCGAGACTTGGGGGGGATGGTGGGTGGAAAACTCCACATGAGCCAGCAGTGTGTGCTCACAGGCCACAAAGCCAAACGTGTCCTGGGCTACACCAAAAGCAGTGTGGGCAGCAGGGTGAGGGAGGGGATTCTGCCCCTCTGCTCTGCTCTGGTGAGACCCCACCTGCAGGGCTGTGTCCAGCTCTGGGGTTCCTGCACAGGAAGGACATGGAACCCTTGGAGGAGGTCCAGAGGAGGAACATGAAGTCGATAAAAGGACTGGAGCACATCCCCTGCAAAGCCAGGCTGAGAGAGTTGGGGCTGTTCAGCCTGGAGAAGGGAAGGTTGTGTGGAGACCTCATGGCAACCTTGCAGGATCTGAAGGGGGAAGCAGGGAAGCTGGAGAGGGACTCTTCATCAGGAACTGTAGGGACAGTAAACAAGGAGTAATGGGTACAAACTGAAAGAGGGGAAATTCAGGTTAGATACTGGGAAGAAATTCTTTACTATGAGGGTGGTGAGACACTGGAACAGGTTGCCCAGGGCACCTGTGTGTTGTCTCATCCCTGGAAGCATTCAAGGCCAGTTTGGATAAAGGCCTTGAGAAACCTGGTCTAATGGGAGGTGTCCCTGCCTATGACAGTGGGGGCTGGGACTCGCTGATCCTTAAGACCCATTACACCCCTTAACATTCTATGATTCTATGATTTCCAGTGGTTTCAGAATCATTTAAACACACTGAGGGGAAGCTAATGGTCTTTCTCTGTTTGACTACAGTTTTATTTTCGTGTATACTGAGTAGTATTTGAAGTTATTGTGCATAAATTACAGGATGTTTTAGCCTCCTCTCTAATGAAATAATGAAACAATACAGATCTGTTATTATAAGCAGTGCAGTAGGAATTTTGATATTTTTGTGTTGCTGCCAGACTTTTTTTTTTTTTGCTCCTGTGCACGATGACATTTTTTGAATTTTTTCTTATTTGAAGATCTCATTCTAGAAATGGTTTGTGTGATACCCTTGTATTGCCATGCATTTCATATCAAGGTCTTACCTGCTACTTTTGTGAATTCAAATGATTATTTCCAGGCATATTTACTTAATTTGTTCTCCATTAAGTTGTAGTACTTCAGTGTATTAGATCACTCTCATGTTAAAGAAAGATTCAAATATTGATTTTGAAAAATTTATTAGAACTTACAGGTAGAGCTGAATAATAGTGGAAAAGCAATTAACATCTGAATTGTAGAAAAATCTGTGTAATCCAAGCAATGAGTTTGTGTTGTGTTGGTCTGCAAAACACCACACTGGTCTGTCAGTGATGCAGAAAGTATGCTGATTGCACCCAAATGCTTTTGTGCAGGTTTGTCAGCGGTATTTGCTGTACAAATGTTTTTGAGTATGTAGGTGGAGGGTTTCAAATCACTTGAAATGTCAATTTTTTTGTTAATACCAGGAGGATAACTGGGGATTAGATAAGGGGGAATAGTGAATGTGAGGTCAGTGGTAGGCAATAAAATACTTTATGCATTTTTGTTTATTCCTGTGAGGTGTTCAAATGTAATCTCAGGTGATTAACAGTTTATAAATTTCTTCTGATTCAGATACTACATTGGATAGTTTAGAGAGCCTGAATTACTACAAAAAGATCCATCTGCTGAAAGCATGTTCTAGGCAACATCAAAAGATTAAAAGCACAGGTCATGGTCCTTGCTGTTGACCTCAGCTCATATGGGGCTGTCCACCTCATCCAGGATCCCTAAACATTAGTTGCTTACCGGTGTTTTCTGACAGGCTTTGTCCAGGTAGTTTATTGTTACCTGTAGTTCTTTAGAAGTTTCTTAGCATTTGATCAGACTCATTTTTCTAATTACTTGATTTAAAATTTTAAGGCCTTTAAAAAACAAACCCAAACTGTATTTGTGTAAAGATCCCACTTTACAAGGAGTTCCCAGTTCTGTGTATCAAGCCAGGTATTTAATTGCAATGATCACAGAACAGGTTGTATTGAAAAAAAATCCTGTCTGGGTCCACCTGATGGGGCATTTAGCACTTGAGACCTATAAAACCTTTAAGTGCCTAAAACTAGAGCATGTGCTGCTGTTCTGTACACAGGAAACCATGTCACAAAATAAACCCTGCTTTCTGCTCAAGCACAAGAAGTTATATGTATGTGACTGAAGTTGGGGAAGGAGAGTGTGGGTTTACAGTGGACTTTAAAATTTAGGTTTAAAACTATAGGAAAGCAGACCTCTCTGCTAGCCAGGCTTAAATGCAGCATGCAGATTTAATAATCTCCAAGTTTCACAGCTGTATATGAGAAAAGTAGTACAGAACTCCACAGCTAAAAATGCAATTGTGACCTATTTCAACTTTATTTGTCTTAAAACAATATAGTTTAAAAAGTGAATAGCTACAGCACAAATCTGAAAGTTTGTGTTCTGAGTCTTGATGGCAATAAATACATTGATGGAGAAGAATGATAAAGAACAGATAGGCAAAGGAATAAATTACTAGCTAGGAGGATTAAATTCAGAGCTTGATCAAACCAAATACTTGAATAAGGATTAGGAGAACCTTGAGAAGCTTAAATGAACTTCTTAAGATGAAAAACAAAAGACTGAAGAGAAAAAAAACTGCGTTTAAAGCTCTATTTGTTCTTACTATGAACAACTGAGTAACACCACAATAAAAGAGGCTAAAGCTAATAAAACATTTAACAGTGCCAGGCAGAAGAGAGGTCTTCATCAAAGGCTGTTCACAGAAGAGAAGTCGTTTAGATACCCAGCATGACAGTCTGAAACTATGTGATCATGCAGCTTTTTTTCTGTGCTCGGTCAACTACTTTTTTTTTATTGGTATGAGCTGAGAACACCACAGTAAAAATGCACTGAAGGGTTTGCTGGCTGTAGAGCACTTTGCAGCATGCACTTGCCTCGAGAAAAGCTGTCAGACCCATCTGTACCATTACAAGAAGCTCACAGCTGGGGCACACCCTCTGAGAAGGTCGATTGCAGGCCACAGGGGCACGTGGAGCAAAAGTGCCTGAAGCACCATCCATGCCTGCCATGGGCATCCCACCTGGTTTGGGGCGGCCTGCAGGGGGGCAGGCCCATCACAAGGGGTGCCTAGAGGGTGTGCCCTCAGTGTGTGCCTAGAGTGGGGCTCCCTGCCCTGAGAAACCATCTGCCTTCAGCAGTGGTGTGGACGCAGACAGGAGTGTTTGTGTCCCCTGTGATAGGTGGGTGACCAGGTTCAGATCTCAAGGTCTGTGCTGGCCACAGAGGCAAATTAACAGTTTGTCAGCTGATGTCACACTGGCAGCGTGAAGAGCTGTGACCATCGCCTAATTTCTTCTGCTCAGGTAAATTCAACTGAAGTTCCCTCAAGGGCAGTGCTACTGGGCCTGACTAATTTGGAGGTAATTTGTTCAGATGCTTAGTGTTGCTGCAGTGTAACCCTGAAAATAACATGCCTTAAGCTTGTTTATACCTTAAACAAGACCATATGGTAATTATGATGTTCAGGCTCTGGAGTGAGTGCTGCTTGTGGAAAGCTGTGCATTCTACTAGCAGAAGTCCTTTAACTGGGAAGTCAGAAATGGGAAGTCCTGTTCTCTGGACAGCCCCCGTCCCACTCTCAACTCCCTTTACTGAAAGAAAGTACTAAAGAAACAGTAATTTTCTCCAAAATAAAACATGCAAAAAACCTGTTACCTCCTGCTAGACTTCTCAGTTAAAAACCACATTGTAACAGTATCTGCTCTATTCCTCATCAGTAGCCTCAGAGCAATTTGTGGAACTCTGGAAGCCTGCAGCAGAGCGCAGGACTAGGTGACTCTATCCCAAAGGTTGTGCTCCTGTGTCCGAAAATTTTGGCTGAATACAGTAAGGTTTGAAATGAGAAATAGCTGTCTGTACAAATGCAGTTATTGTGCAGCAGTTGTTCTGTAATACCCAGTGTGTGACAACTTACAGCAAAACTAACTCCTGTTTTGGATCTGAATCTTGAAACTTTCAATGCAAGATTGCTTCAAGGGAATAGAAGGGCTTCAAAACCATAACATCTTTTTTCCCCCTCCCTTAAAATTATTTCAAGATGTATTATTTATGCATAATGTAGTTTTTTATCTATAAACAGACATTGACAGAGTGGTTCTATTACTTAAAATGGGAATCCTGAGGAGATTCACAAGTCCATGTAGTTTAGAAAAAATGTTAGAGGAACGATATTTTTATAGTCTGGTATAACTGCTGATAGAAGGTGGGAAGATAAACTAATGAAGTTACTCTAACATAAGCTAGTGAAATAAGGTGATGAAATTCAAAAACTTTGAAAAGACTTCAGGCAATAACTTGGCTGCTCCCTTAGTACCCTCTTCTTTTGAGTGCTCTAAAGGCAGTAAACTGATTAGTTTTATACCCATTCTTCTTTAGTACCTCTGGCATTATACATGTACATAGATGCATATGAATGTTTAATTTGACTAGCAAGTTCCACAGTTCCTCTTTTTTATGCGCTCTCTCTATGCAGAACTTCTACTTAATTCTTCTTTCCCATGCTCTTCTCCTCCTGAAAACCCCTTGGAGATATTTGAGTAGTGTCAGGTAAAGGCAGTCCAAGATGTCCCAGTAAAAAATAATCATCACTAAAGGAAAATGGGTTCCTCTTTGAGTACACAAGATCACTTAGTGACAGTGGAAGTGTGTAAGTGAATTAGTCACTGGTGACTATAAAGGTGGTTATGTGATCCAGAGTAAATATGCTTCAGATATTGTTGTATGTTTTGAACAAGTCAAAACCAAGCCGAAAAGGATCTGTTGGAGGAAACTTTTCTTTATGACATTTTAAATCTTTTTTGCTTTACATGATTGGAGGAGTTCACACTTTATTGGGATAAAAATTCCTTCCAAATTGTCAAGGAGAAGAATGTAATTTCTTTTGTGTTTTGCTATAACTCAGGTGAGGAACTTTCAGTAACTGGTAGTATTAGTATTACATGAGATAGTTTTCTTATATAACATCAGGGTTTTTACACAGTTTATGAGGTAATTCATACAAAGCTAAACCTTGTTATACACAGGAATGTTTCTCAGACATCCACTTGTAATACTTATTTATTGATTTGATTCATTAAATGCCATGTGATTTAAAAGTTGTTTTTCTGCCTGTGATTCATATCTCTTCTCTCTCTCTTTTTTTTTTTTTTTAGAGTGACAAATCCAGACAGGTTTCTCTAAATTTCTCTGTAACAGCCACATGTAGTTACATGTACATCAAGTAAGCATAGTAGGTCTGAGCAGTGTTCTCTTCTGTATGAATAGCATACAGAAACTACTATGATTAAAAATTTTTTGAGCTTGGAACCACAAGCTAAATTTCTTCTCTAAATCTAATTTTTCCCTCGTTCTTTCAAAGCATTTCTCTTGGACTGAAGAAAGTAGCTCAGAATATTCAGACTTACATTTTCATTCATAGATATTTAAAGATTTTTTTAAAGCAAACTTTATGCCTGTATTTACTTGAAAGATGCCTGATGTAATTTCAGCATGCTGGTATTTTCCTTATTTCCTTCACTATGTGCTCCCATTTTTTCAGAATTATAGAATGGCCTGGATTAGAAGGGACCTTCAAAGACAGATTAGGCCTAACCCTGGCCCCCATAGTCATCAAGGACATGTTTCACTAGACAGTGTTGCTCAAAGCCCCGCCAGCCTTTAAACACCTACAGGAATGAGGCATCTACAACTTCTCTGGGCAGTGTGTTCCAGAGCCTCACCTGTAGCGGTACCATCACACTCACCCTCATGGTAAAATATTTCTTCCTTATGCCTAGTATAAAACTACCTTCTTTCAGTTGAAAACCCCTTGTGTTGTCACTATGGCCTCTAGTAAAATGTCTTTCATCCTCTTTATTTTAATCCCCCTTTAAGTATTGAAAACTCTGAAAAGTTTGACCCACAGCCTTTTCTTCTCTGGGCAGAACATCTCAGGCACCTTCATAGGAGAGGTGCCTCTTCCCACCTCTCAGCCTGCCTTCATAGGAGAGGTGCCCCAGTACTTGAATCATCTTTGTAGCTTCCTTTGTTCTCTCTCCAGCAGGTTCACATCTTTCCTATGTTGGGGGACCCAGAGGTGGATGCAGCACTCCAGGTGGGAGTAGAAGGGCAGGGTCACCTCCCTGGACCTTCTAGCCACACTTCTTTTGATGCTTTTTGATGCCTCTTTGGGCTGCAAGGGCACACTCCCAGCTTATATCTAATTTTCCCCATTTTTTTTTTTTAGGTTCTGTTGCATGCACTTGACCGTATTTACAGCTCAGAACTCTGCCAATAATCTGTGCAGCTAAAACATTACAGATAGGCAATAGCTTCAGAAGTTCCAGAAAGAAAGAAGGAAAGGCCCTATAATGAAAGTCACAAGTTATTCTGCTTTTAAGTTCTTCGAGTCTGTATTCCTTTCAGGAAGGTGTTATGTTGTGCCTAATGTTATGAAAAAAAAAAAAAAAAAAAAAAAAAAAAAAAGGCCTTAACCCCCTTTGATTTATGAGTAGG
>VXBN01005171.1:0-12206 GCA_013397395.1 Sinosuthora webbiana | reverse complement strand
CAGTGAATGCAGCCTCTATGGCTTTGACTGCATCTCAGTGCATCCCAGTAAGAAGTTTTAAGGAATATTTTATTATATTTGTGATTTTTCCCTATTTAGAATGACATGAACTGAAACAGTCTCATTTCCAAAACGAGATGTTCTTAGCTAATGCAAGAGAAGATAGTGTTTGCATGAAACTTAATTCATTTAATATTTACTTATGAAACTTCCAGATAATTCTGATGTCATGAAACTGTTTAGGAATTTCTGGCAGAAAAATGAAATATACATCAGATTTCTAGATGATTTACATAGAAATGAGTTATCTATTGAGGTCATTAAAAGAAAAAATAGTTTAATGCAGGGTACTGCATCTTTAGAGGAATTGGGCTTTTTTCTGCTTACATTCAGAAAATGTATTTTTTTATTGTTTCTGTATTTTTATAAACATTACTTGCTTTGGTGTTTTGTGGGGTTTTTTTCCCTTAAAATTTCTGTTTATGTGTAAAGAAAATGCACCTCCTTTGTCCTGCGAGAACCCCTGTTTTGTTTGTCAGCCATGAGAAGCGAGCACTTTCAGCTCTTACATGCTTGCTTGGGCAGCATATGTAGATTGGGAACCTGTTTTTCAGGGGTAAAAGTATGGAAATTTGTTACTCTGTTGACAAGTTATTTGTGTAGCCTTAGAATGAAATTCTAACACTAACTCAGAATAGCATTAAAGCACCTCCTTTAAAATCACCACCTTTGTTAACTACAACATCTAGTACCAGATAGCTGTAAGGAAGTGTACCTTGTCAATAACCATATAATAAGGAAATTTTACAGAGTGTCTTTTGGATAACATCTTTTTGTTTGTTTGTTTCAAAAGCACTGAACATTGCTAACATTACTTGCGGGTAAAGATGACAAATTACACCACATTCCAGGATGTGCAGCTGTGTTAGCCCACTTGCAAAATAATGAATATATTTGTTGTAGAGACTGTGCAAGGAGACCAGTCCCTTGGTGACTGATACTTCTTTCGTTATTGGAGAGCTTGAAGCCAGGAATCTGGAGCTGTTGAGAGATTGCTTCAGATGGTGCATGTTAAAACCAGCAGTCACAGACTGAAACCAACTCTCATGCTGCAGTCATTAGCTGCTTTTATTCAGACTTTTTTTTTATATTGTTTTTCAAATAGGTACTGTAAAAAAAAAACTCACTTCTCAAGCTTCTTTCCTGAAAGAAACTAAATATATTATATTTTAAGCCCGTTAAGATAATTTTTAATATGGCAGAAGTTGAGAAGTGTCCGACTTTACTAAATGATTCTTTATTTTGAGTAGGAAGATAAATTTAAATAAATTTAACTTTAAAAATTGATATTTATAATATCAAATTAATCAGAATCAAACTCATTATGGGTGATTTTCTTGGTTTTGCTGACTGTACAATTTTAATGTTTCTGGACCTAAATTTCACTGCTATTCTTCAATTAATACTGGATGCTCTTCACTTTGACTCATAGAAAACAGTAGCTGGTGTTTTATCACTTACAACCTTGGGACAATCAGTAAATATTTTTTGCTAATGTTTATGCTGCTAGTTTGAAATCACTTGATGGAATTTTTAGCTAAGACATCCCTGAATTCTTTTTTGTAAGATAAGGTTTATAAGAAACAGCTCTGTAGCTTTTGTCCTGGTCCTGTGTGCACTCATACTGATTTCATTAGGCCAATGGTGGTGGCTGTGTTTTAGGAAGAATAGCTAGAAGAAGCCTGCCTTCTGAATCACAAGTGCCCCTGTGGCAAGCATTTGCATCTCATGTTGTGGTCAAACCTAATTTTAACTCTGCACGGGCACTTCCACTCTTCACAGAGGTAGCTGGGGGATTTGCTCCAGTGTTGGAGGTTTCCAATAGTTTTACTTGTCTTGTGGTTGTCTGTTCTCACGTTTTCATATCATCTTGTGAGCTAAAATAATTCTTCCAGTTACCTGCTATTCAGACCTTGGATATTTTCATAGACTGACATCTTCTCTGATGAGCATGCTAGTTGAAAGAGTAAATACATCAAATTGTCTGCTGTGCACTCCCTTCCCCTCACTGCTGTTTCCCTTCACTCTTCCTTTGCAATTCCCTTGGTTTGAATCCTGCTCTCCTGAACAGTGCAGGCAAGTACATGCTTTTGTTTGCATACATGCATACACATCTGTCATAAATAACATCTCTAAGTGGAGTTCTATCTCTGCTGGAATCGCTGCTCATGATATTTCTCTTCTGTTCTGACTAGAGAGAGACAGGTGAACTCCTCTGCTAAGCGTTTTCATGCTGCCACAGGCATAGATACACTTTGGCATTAACTGTTGTATTGTGGCAGCATTTCTGGTACAGCTTGGAAGAAGGTACCTTTTAAAACATGAATGAGACCAGTCATCAATGTGCAGGCTCATGTGGCTGCATTACTAACAGATTCTTATGCACATTATTAGCAAACATGTGGCAGGACATGTTTTTCTTCATGCTTAGCTGTGACAGCCTCTCTGAGCAGTGTTTGTGATGGTGATGCAGATCCTTTTGGAGCCCAAGGGCATATGGGGTTCTAAGGTCCTGGGAGGACCTGGTGAGGTCCTGGTACACAATTAAAGCTGTGAAGTAGTCACTGAAGCAGAAAGAGATGCAGCGTGTTTGGTTCCTTCACTTTCTGCATCTGAGAAAGTGTACAGTTCCTTAGCAAACATTGTCAGGATTCAGACACTTGAGCTTTTAAGAGCCATGGTAGAAAATCTCTGGTTGCTTGAAGTTATCCCGGTTTCAGATAAAGGTTAAACACTGTTCAAAGCAAACACTGCTGGTGTAGCTGCTCATCTAGAGTTGGCCTGAGGATGAAGAAGGCTCAGTTTAATAACATAAATACCCAGAAGGAGAGAAGCTCAGGGATGGATGTTTGTATTAGACATGCAGTGTTTCAAGCACTAGTTGAGATTGTGGATATGTGAGCCACAAAGGAAGCTGTGGGGTGAATATTGTGCTGGGAGCATTTTGGGAGTGGTTTTGGAGTTATCATCACCATGAGAATTGTGTGCCATGCAATGAAATAGGTGGTTGGTGAAATAAATGGGATTAGCCACCAATGGTGACAGGCAAGTCTGATGCAATGACATCCATGCTGGGGACATTATCATGGTTGGCCTGAATTTGGGTCTTGAGGTAGTCAAAATCAGTCAGGTTGGGTGAAGGGTAGGTAAAAGACAGAAACAAATGTGGACCTAGGAAAAGGGGTTGAGGGCTGGTAATGTCCCCTGTTACCAAGTGTGCTTAATGCCTGACTGAAGGTAATGGGAATTTGGGCTGAGAAATAAGAAGTAGGGCACACAACAGAAGTATTTTTTTAAAAGCGTATCTTGTGAGTGTTGTTTCAAATGCAGAAGCCCCTGTGTAATCAAGCAGCACAGGATTATGCATGATATACCAGTGAAAAGGTAGCTGCAGTAAAGGGCTGCATAACTGAAGGAAATACATTGAGCTAATAAATTTTCAGTCTCAGAAAAGGAAAGAGATGAGCAGAACAATTTTTTGACCTATGTGGTCTTTAAATGGTTAAAGGATTATGATACATGCCTTTGGGTACAGGATAAAAAGCAAGGCATCCTTAAGCCTTGCTTTTATGACTTTAGTGAGTTCCTGCAGAAGAGTTGAAACTGTGCTTTATTGTTTAACCACATACCAAGTGTCTGTATCATCCTTTGTATGCAGATGAGTGTCTTGTGTGTCTCACCATTGTTGTCTTATCTTTTTCAGAGCAGTGACAGATTGGTTGATTTGTCACAATACTGTGGCACAGGACCTCTTCCTTTTGTTTGCAGTGGATGGTATCCTTTCTGCTGAAGGATTCAAGTCAGTTGGCACTGATTTCACACCCCTTCTGCTGCCAAAAATGTCATGCTGTCCTGTTCCTATGCTTGTATTGTTTCCTTCCTTGTGTCAGCAGAAACATTCATGTTCATCAGAATGAGGAACTCAGTCATGAGATCAGTTGGCCTTTTTTATTTCCCCCCAGCAGCCCTTTTTTGTGAATTAATTCTTCAATCTGATGTGTTGTGAGCTAAACAGATGCTTTTGCTACCACAGGGAGCTGTCAGGCTGGGTGAAAGGAGGGGACAGAGTAGGTATAACATGTCTGAGGGCTGGGAATTGTGCAGCCACTTCATTTGGAGGCAATGTTTAAAAGTTGGTGTTCGTAAAAGTTTCTCAGTCTGACTTTGTGTTTAGGTACCCTGGTCTGTATCCCATTTCACTGAAACCCTGCCCTGATTTGTTCCTTTTTTCCTGTGTGTTTTGTCTTTCTCTGTTCAGGACACCTCTCATCTTTATGGGAGACATCTCACAAACATTCACGTTCTTTTAAGCCAAGTTTTATTTCTTAATTTTTGGTTAGATATGTTGAAATATTCAGGCTTACCCAAATTGTAGAAGAAGGCTTCTTTCAGTCTGATATTTCCCCTTCCAGTACTCCATGGTATAATTTTTCTTTTAGCAACTCTGCTATTCAATTAGGCATCACTAGTCACCTGTTGTTCATTATATATTTATTTATTGATTGATTGATTGATTTGTTTTATTTTTTTTTTTAAGTAATGTCTGAATTGGAAAAGATAATGGGTTGTTTCATGAGACCTCCTTTTGAGATAGTAATTTCTGAGTAATGTTTCGGTTTCTTTATCCTCTCTTTCAAAGGCATTCCATAACTTGTAGTGCTGCTGTAGACCAAGAGACAGTAGTAGTTGTTCAGATCACTTTTTCACTTCTCCCACTCCCCTTGATTGTTTGCTATTTTGAAGTTTTCCTAAATTACAGTTGTAAATTATTCAGCCTTAAATCAATATAATCATCATCTGTGTATGACGATTTTAAAGGAAATTTTGTAGTGGGTTTAGATTCTGAGATATTTTTAGGAAGGGTGTTTGATCCTCTCTAAACCAGTTTTTGAAGTATGGGGTTTTTTGGACCATTCAGTACTTGATACAGCTTAGCTTTGTTTCTCAAACATTAACTTGTATACCTGAATAAACTGCCTTTCACTAAGGCTTATGATCCATAATGTATATGTTGGGCCACGGTAGTGTGTGGCATTTTTTGTGCCACTTGTCACAGTGAAGTGAGAGATTTACCCTGTAGTGCAGGGGAATTTGACCCAGCAATGCCTGAGTACAGTGGATCTATGGAAAACAAAAGACACTGAGGGTTTTTTCCAGTAATCTTTGCCATCTATATAGCTGTGTCTAATGATTAATTTTTTAATTAGCTCTTACGAATATCTGTCTCTCAGGGTCAGCGTGGCAGGTTTGCATTGCAGGATGTATGTGAGAAGGGCCGACGTAGCATCTGCAAGCCAGATGTGTTTGCATTGGCTGTTGCGTATTACAAAAACCCTTAGCTCCATAAACATCTCTCTAAGTACATGTGTAGCTGACATACATGTGCACGTCAAAGTGTTTTTGTGTTTCTACTACCAAACATACAGAGTTTTGAAAAATATCTTTCTTAGCAGTTTTTTAATTGTTTCTGTACAGGTTTTCAATGCAAGTGGAAAGTCAGTGCATGTGTAGGAAGGACTAGGATTGTTCATCATACCTAAAATATTAACTAAGGGAGGAAAGCTGGTAGTCTTAAATCCTAATCTTCAGTTTCTTTTTCAAAATACATGGGAAAGCTAAAGTGGTATTATTTCTTAGGCTGGTTAGTCTGAATACTGAGTTCTTGCTGTAGTTCTTTGCTTCTCTAAAATCCACATACAGAAGGTGATTTAAAATGGCATTAGTTGTGACAGAGATACTTTGACAAAACAGGACAACCCACAGAAGCCAAGATGCTGTGATTTTTTTGTCCCTATTACAGTTGTATTTAATTTTCTGCTGAACCAGAATGCTGAAGGCATAGATGTATGATTTTACTGTTCAGATTTTTTCACAGCTTCTTCAAGAGATGCTTGAAGAGTAGATTGTTTAGGGATTTATTTTTTCCATTGACATAAATGAACAAAAATAGATATTTTGATTGTCTTGTAAATTAATATAACTTTTTTTTTCTAATCTCGGGTTTACTTTTACAATACAAACAAATAACTCCTATTTTTATGTCCCTTAAATTGAAACAAATTATTAAGTGCTAGTCCTTAAGTATTTCAAATTACTTTCATCTAGTATTACAACATTTAAGCTGACTCTAATATTCATCCAGAAGATCACCTTGCTTTGAATTTTCCCTACAAGAGGTGCTGAAGTCGCAACAGCAAGGAAAGAGCTGTGCCATTGAGGACTTCGCCTTCATGTTCTGTACTGTCTCTGAAAGAAGCTAAGCCAGAATTTAGCAAACACCGTGTCTCTTATTTAATGTTATGACCAGTTGTACTCGTCCATATATTCCAGAAAGAAAGCAGTGCTGTTGCTTATAGAGACTGTCTTCCTGTCTTTGCCTCCAACTGCATCTCACCACCACATCTTTGGACACCTGCCAGAAAGGATGTGGGTTTTTTTTTTCTTCTTCTGTTCTGCATTTGGACACAGATGATACAATTTCCATTTTGTTGCATCTGTATCATGATGAACATCCCTTCTCATGTTTTTGATACAGTGGAGTGTGTGATGTCATCAGCTGATATACTGTCTCATGCCATATTCTACATAAAATGGTGCAAGGCATCAGCAGTTCCTGACAAAAGCTGGGATTGCTGTTCTGAGAATTCTGAAGTCTTTCTGGGTGCTGCAAGGCAAGACAAGGTTTTGTAGAGGATTGACCCATCCAGATTTGAATTATGTGGAAGCTGCTCTCCTCAGCACACTTGGATGGTTAAGGCACAGCATTTATGTGTACAGGAGCTCCATGCAGTGTGGAGGGATGTCTAGCATTTTCTCACTGAAAGAACAACTGTCAGGCTTTAGTGTTCACAGTTAGCAATCATAATGTATCACATAAACAGAACTGTGAGATCTTTTTCTTTCATAGGAATCAATGACTTTTGGGAGGTCTCACAAAATAACTCAGTTTGGTTAAACACCTGGGCTGCTACTGAGAGACCCAGCACAAAAGTTGCAAAAACAGAACTTCAAATAAGTATTCCTAAGCCTTACCTTTCTTTTTGGCTATAAAAAGTAATGGCTTTTCAGCTTCTGAGCATATGGATTCCTAGCACCACAGCTGGGTGCCTTCCCCCCTTCTCAAGTCAGAGGTACGAGTTTCTGCTGAGCATTTCTGCCTCATCTTCAAAGTACTCAGAAGTCCTGGGAATGCTGGGATAGCTTCCCTTCCCCAGTGCTTCCCCATGTCAATTAGACGGTTTCAGCCCCATTTACCTGGGGGTTTCTCAGCCCCATGAGATGTGCTTGTCACTTTTAAACACAGGGGTAGCCAATGCATGCCACCACACATCTTCCTGTCAGGCCTCAGCTGAGTTCTTTAATGTTTTCCTGTGTTCAGGGATAGTGTTTCATGGGGCATCTTAGACAGGCTTTGATGTCTTTGGCAAAGGAGTCTTTCAAGGCTGCAGCCCTCTGGAGCAGAAGAATGGTGTGAGCATGAATGAGCACCCACCTGAAGGAAATGTGAGGGCTGTTTATTGATAACTACAGATAATTCCAGATGCATTCCATTTCTGTATTCACTGTCCTCTGTCTTTCTGCCTCAAGTGCTGTCAACTGAGTTTGATACTTAAAGATTGTAAAAAAACCAAGAGTACAGCAGCATGATCCAGCTACTTGTGTCTGCCTAGAGGGAGACATGAGCACGTCTGCCCCAGCAGCTCCAGTCATATAAGTAGACAGTATCTCTTATTGATAACATAAACATTTAGGAATACAGCAGAATGGCATTTGAAAGCACTTGGTTATGTGGATGAAGTGTGCATGTCTTAGGACTATTTCTGAACAGCCAACCAGGTAGGCAGTTGTTTAATACTGCTGTCTTATTTTATAGTAAATCAAGGTTTATGCAGACCAGAATGGTAGCACAGGCTTGTGATGGGGTGCTGAATATATTCAAGCTTTTGGGCTAAAACCAGATTACCTAATTTTGGTTATGAAACTGGTCCCCAAAAGCTCTGTAATCACTAAAATGTAAATAAAAATAAAAATACATACTTCATTTTAAGAGAGCATCAGGTATCACAAATACAGGTAAACAAGAGTCTTATGGGTACCTTTGTATATGTTAACTATTGATGTTTTTTGTCACTACCTGGACTTTATCTTTCATAATGTTGCTAACCCTTCTTCCTTTCCTGGAGGTGTATCAGACACTTTGATCAATAGCTTCTCTCCGGTTCAGTGCAGAAACAGATACTATTTATTTGTTGGGGTTGGTAGCTCTGCTGAGATGCAGAAGATACAGTTTCATTTGTCTTGTTTAGTCAAAATAACATTTACTCTAGTTTGAGTTTTAGTATAAACCACCTGTGAATAATTAACTTACCTATGCAACCAATTTTAGAGCAGACATTTGTAGTTGCAGTGTTTTTACTCTATGAAACCAGTAGTAGGTCAAATGAAAAATCTGTAGCTTTATACTTGAGGGTTTTGCCATTAAAAATTTGGGGAGACAAATTTTGCTGTCTTATTCACCAAGGCATTTCAGGATGCAGCCCTGGATCAGATGTCAGCACCCTCAAAAAGAGCTGACCAGTTTACATGGGATTCACAACCACCAGTAGGCTGGGTAGGGACTTCCTGGTCATCAGTAGAAGTTGACATGCATGAAGTCTTAGTTCCTGTCTGAAGAGGAATGTCCTTCACATGGAAAGGTAGTACCTGTGTCCCCCAGAAAATTCATATCCTGGATCCCTGAAAAAAGACCTTTCTGTGAATGGAGATTGTTAATACATGAATTTGGATTAAATATAATCTGTGAGATTTGTTTATTTCTTTATATAATGACATTAGAAATAGTTCAAGGTGATAAAAAAATTTCTTATTTCAAGTCTCAGCCAGCATCAAGCATTTCTAACCTTGTTCAGTTTTGATTTCATTTACAAACCAATTGGTAAGAAGGCGTAAGTAGATTTGAGTTGGAGATCAGATGAGCATAAATCTCTGTGGTCATCAAACACATTACTTTCTTTCAGATCTTTGTTGCACGAACATGATTAACTGAGTGGTTTCTAGTTGTTGTTGTGCACATTGGCCCTGTGTACATCTAGTTCTGCGAAGAACTTTATGGCTGCATTTAAGAGAAAGAGTTGGCGTTCATGTGCAACACTCTTCAAAGGGTAAATGTTCATAGATGCCACATTTCAAAAGATCTGGAAGAAATACATAGGCAGTAGATACCCCAAGGTGCTCCATATGTGCATGGTCATGGAAGGCTCTGCAAAATATATGTTGCCCAGATCATGCAGGGGACGCTGACATTTGTTACACCGTATGACTTTAAAATGCAGCATTTCATGATGAGTGTACTTGCATGCTTCTTAAAAACTAGAGAAATAAAAAAATGTATTAAGTTCACAAATCTAAGACAAAGCAATGGTGTTTGTCATCAGTCATCACAAAATACCAGTTGTGAGTGGTAATTTTTTTTTAAAAATAACATTTTTTCTCTTGACTTTTTATATTTAGACAGCTTGCTTTATTTGTCTTAAGTACTTGCATATTTTTGTGTAGTAGTTAATTTTTTCCAGTATTTGCCCATTCATTCACTATTAAATGTTTGTATTTCACCTATTTCTGATAAATATTGGAATAAAGATCAAAACCCCACTATGACAAATTGGAATTTTTGTTTCTTCCTTGCAGTCATTAGGATCAAAACTGCTCTTGTTTTTGTCATGCCTGTGATTTTTGCAGAGAAGTTTTCACTTCTTAACCCCTCATCCATGTTGTTTGATAGACTCATATACTTAGATTTCCAGTATCTACATATGGAGTCTGCTGTGTTTAAGTTCCATAGAAATTTTGACAAGAAATTAATTTTTTGTGCAGCAATTATTGAAGAGCTCTCAAGAAGAATTGGTCACAAGCTTGAAGGTCAGTCTGCATTTACAGTATAAACTCTGGAGTAAAAGCCACAGAGGATTATGAAAGCAAACTCTCAGGAAACGGGGCAACATGATGGCCTTAGTACTATGTTGCCCAAACATGCTCACTGTTTATTATTAGGTAAGCTCCTGCTGGCTTTTTCCTGATGTTAAAAATAAACTATATTATGTAGATGTTGAAATTATCTGTTTTGGGAAGGCATTGCATTAGCTTTGAGTCAAATATATTTGTAGCCTGGCCTCATAATGCCATATTTCAGCTCTGCTTTTCTATTCCTCAACTGGACCTGCTACTGTTTTCTACACAGAGCCAACTGCACTGAGATCAAGTAAGAGTGTTTGGTTATAAAAATCCAGTTTGAATGAAACAGCTGTGTAGCCAAGGGAACATAAGAACTTGGTGCTAAATAGATGCTATTTTAGTGCTTTCAGTTAATGTGTTCCTTAGTGCTATTCTCTTAGTTTCAGTTAAGACAAGCGTATCATGTCTGGTATTTGGTAATGGAGATTTGTTAATGGAGATTTGCTTTTTCAATTTCACTTACAGAGATGAAGAACTTGATAATTCTACATTGGCTTAAAATACAGATCAAGATTTTGGGGAAAAATTTACTTGCTTAGATAGCATTGTTTTGAGTAAAGGGGATGTTTTAAGTGGTGGCAGTTCCTGCTTCATCTTTTTTTTTTTTTCATAGGGAATGTAAATGCATTTGTCATACATTTAGGATTAAATGCTCCAAGCCAGGCAGGAAGTAGAAAACACAGATTTAGTAATTTTTATTTTCATACACATCTAAAAGCCTTGTAGGCACTAGTAATTAACTATTAGCTAATTTTAGGTATATCATCCTTTTGCCACCATTTCAGTTGGTCTTCATTTTTAAAAGAAAAATATTTTTTGAATATTTGAATTCTCATGAAATTAATGAGACACTCTCTTTTCATGGAGGTAAGATGAAGAAAAGCTTAATACTTGGGGATGTTTTTCAGACCTAGCTGAGATTGCACATGCAATCTTTATACATGGCATTGCTGGATTATAATGGGCATTTTAATTCAACACCATCCCCCTCAATAATCCACCACCTCTGCATGCAAAACAATCCTGCATGTCCAATAAGAGGAAATGCTGGCACTGACTTTGCAGCTGGGAAGTTAAGTTACAGGTAACTCAACACATCCCCTCCAAGGGAAAAAAAATGCTTACATTATTCCATTTCTGGAAAGACAATGCCAGGAAGGGAAAAGCATAGAGGGCAGAGCAGGTGTGAACTATATCATTGCAGGCAAAAGCTGGGAGCAATGGGTGAGCTTCTTGAGTAGCACAGTTGTATCCATATTTTGAAATTTCCGTATGGTTTCAAATTCATGGAACCAAGCTGTTACCACTACACCATCTGCTATACTGCCATCCTAATGTAGCTATCGTCAGGAGGTACCTAAGTTTTTTTCAAACCTATCTGGGATTTGGGCTAGGAAAAAATGATAGGTATTTTGCACTGCTACCTGGTGTTTTGCCAACTGATTTCAGGTGATGTCCACTGCTTCAGAAGCATTTAGTTCTCCAGATTTGCCATACCAGCATATATGAAACACAATTGCAGCCTTTCTGTGTATAAAATGCTATTGCAGGGCTGTATGGGAAGCCTCTTGCTTGACATTTTAACCAGTGCTTTCCTGCTCTGTTCCCTAGATGGGCAAACCTCATTCGAGAAGGCCTGCTCTTCTTTAATCAGGCTGCTATTGCCATCTCGTGGCACTAGCCAAAACCACTAGCAAATGCTCCATGACCTGTATCAGTTGCCAACATGTCCGAGTGAGATGGATGTGGGATGCACAGAGGGGAGCAGGTGGATCTCTTCTAAGAGACTTGACTTCAGAGCAACTCTCAGAAGTTTGTAACATGGGATTTCTGATCCAAGTGCCACATTCCTTGTGTGCAGAGTCAGTGGCAGTCCTTATTCTTTCTCTTGTTCCATTTATTTTCTAGTGGACAAAGATAGTAGCTATTGTCCATACTGAGTCTCAGATTTTGGAAACACACTTTTAAGTCCTGAGCTTTTAGGAAAAATCACAGAAGCATAGTCCTGACAGACTACAAGTAAATCATCTTAAGTATGTGCCATAATTCAGCTTTCTGTAAACAAGCTATTGAGGAACAAGACTAAGAAGTCTTGTTCAGATCTTGTTATCCACAACTTTTTAAATTTTTTTTTA
>VXBN01005169.1:10804-43231 GCA_013397395.1 Sinosuthora webbiana | reverse complement strand
TTCCCTACCTTTTCCCTACCCTGGTCAACAATAACATTGAACTCTTATGGATAAACACGTCATCACTTTATAGATGTATTTGTAATCCAAAAACCTAATTTTTAACTTTATTCTCATTATACTTTTGAAATGTCTGGCAGAAGATCAATTTCTATTTTTAAATCATAATCAGTATGTACACATAGTTCCACTAGTTTCTACAAAATTTATTATTTCACAAATTTTTTAGCTCTTCGAGTAGAATCCAAAGTGCCTTGAATGCATAAAAGTAACAGTCCTTTGAGTTTCTAGGGTTTAAAAAGAACTTACACACACACAAAAAAATCTAGATGCTAGGAGCCAGGATTATCCTACCACTTGCTCCAATGTGCTTTATCTTGGGGAAAAGTCCTAATTCTGGCATTATTACAGGTGACATTATAGGAGTCCAACAGTTTCAACAGCTTTTATAGGCCGGCTAGCCTCACCTTGTTCCTGAGAAGTTGATGAAGCAGCTAAACCTAGGAACCATTTAAAAATACATGGAGAAGATGGCAATTGGGAATAGTCACCATGGATTCACCAAAAGGAGTTTGCACTTCCCCAAATTGATAAACTTCTACAATGAAATGACTGGCCTGGTAGATCAGGGGAAAGGTTGATGAACTATGGGCTGGATGAGCAGACACTGAGATAGATCGAGAATTGGCTGAATGGCTATATTGGGCTTATGTGGCAAAGTCTTGGTAGTGGGGGTCTGCAGGAGTAGCTTCTGAGAGGAGACAGCAAAAGCTGTCCCTGTGTCAGAAAGAGCCAGTTTCAGCCAGCTCCAAGATGGACCCATCACTGGCCAAAGCCTGAGCCAATCAGACACTAGTAGCACCTCTGTGATAACATATTTCAAAAGAGCAAAAAATGCTGCACAGCAGTATCTGGGAGAGAGGAATGAGAATATATGAGACAAAATTCTGCAGACACCAAGGATCAGAAAAGAAGGAGGGGGAGGAGGTGCTCCAGGTGCCAGAACAGATTCCTCTGCAGCCCATAGTGAAGACTATGATGAAGCAGCTGTCCCCTTGCAGCCCATGGAGATCCATGGGGATGCACAGACCCACCTGCAGCTTGTGAGGAACCCCCACCAGAACAGGTAGATGTGCCCTGAAAGAAGCTGCAGCCCATGGAGAGCCCACACTGGAGCAGGTTTTTTGGCAGGACCTGTGACATTATGGGAGACCCATGCTGGAGCACTGTTCCTGATGGATTCCACTCTATGGAAAGGACCCATGCTGGAGTTCATGAGGAACTGCAGTGTCTGGAAAGGACCCACACTGGTGAAGTTCATGAAGGACTGTCTCTTGTGCGAAGGATCCCACACTGAAGCAGGTGAGGAGAAAGGAGAGACAGAGATAACGCATTATGAACTGACTGCAACCCCCATTCCCCATCCCTCTGTGCTGCTGGGGGGGAGGACTTAGAAGAGTTGGGAGTGAAGTTGAGCCTGCAAAGAAGGAAGAATTGAGAGGAATGGTTTTTTAGACTAATTTTTATTTCTCATTATTCAATTTTGATTGACAATAAATTGAATTAATTTCCTCAAGTCGAGTCTGTTCTGCCTGTGACAGCAATTGCTGAATGATCTCCCTGTCCTTATCTTGACCCATGAGCATTTTGTAGTATTTTTCTTTCTTGTTATACTGAGCAACTTGGTGGGCAATTGGCAGTCAGCCAAGGTCAACCTACCACAATGGCCAGGCCCAGAAGATGATGATCAGTGGCAAAAAGTGTAGTGACTAGCAGTGTACCTCAAGGGTCAATACTGGGTCCAGTCCAGTTCAACATTTTCATTAATGATCTGTATGATCAGGCAGAGTGTACCCTCAGCAACTTTGCAGACAGCACCAAAACTGGGAAGAGTGGCTGATATTACAAAGGGTTGTGCTGCTTCCAGAAAAGCACCTGGGATTCCTCATGGACATCAAGTCGAACATGAACAAGCATTGTGCCCTTGTTGCAAAGAAGGCCAATGGTACTCTTGTCTGCATTCAGCAAAGCATTGCCAACAGGCATGATCCTTCCCCTTTAACTAAGCACTGGTGAGGCCACACCAGGTGTACTGTGTCCAGTTCTGAGCTTCCCAGTACAAGAGAGACATGGACATACTGGAGAGACTCAAAGGGGCATCAAGATGATTAGGGAACTGGAGCATCTCTTTTATGAGGAAAGATTGAGAGAACTGAGACTCCAGCCTGTAGAAGAGAAGGCTCGGAGGGATCTTACTCATATATATGAACCTCAGAAGGGAAGATACAAAGAAGATAGAGCCAAGCTTTTTTCAGTGGTGCACAGTGAAAACAAAAGAGGCCATGGGCACAAGCTGAAACATAGGAGATTCCCTCTCAACATGAGGAAATATCCAGTGACTGAGCACTGGAACAAGTTTTCCAGGGACGTGGTAGAGTCTCCCTCTTTGGAGATATTTAAAAGCCATCTGGACATAGGCCTGATCAACTGGTCTAGGTGGTCCTTCCTGAGCAGGGGGGTTGGACAAGATGACTTCCAGAGGTCCCTTCCAACCTCAACCATTCTGTGATTCAGTTATTTAAATATCCTGGCATTTCCTTCCTGTCTTGGGATGGTTTATTATCCCATCCCATTTTTGGGGTTTTTGATCTGTTTTGTTTTGTTTTGTGCCCAAGGGTGGCAGCTGTCCCCACCCCACCCCCCATCCACGTGAGAGGGAGCCCGAAACTCGCGCCACAGCGCCCCCTGCAGCCACAGGGGAATCACCGCCACCTGTCCTGCCTTGCTGGGGAGCCACCAACGCCCCTGCCGACTGCAGCCATAACTACACCAAAAGGGAAAGTGCTTAAAGAGCAGGAAGATACTGTTTATTGGGTTTTCTGTTATTTGTTGTTGTTGTTGTTTGTTGTTGTTACCATTGTTGTTTGCCTCGTTATACATACACATACTAGTAAAGAACTGTTATTCCTTTTCTCATATATTTGCCTGAAAGTCCCTTAATTTCAAAATTATAACAATTTGGAGGGGAGGCGGTCGTATTTTTCATTCCAAGGGAGGCTCCTGCCTTCCTTAGCAGGCACCTGTCTTTCAAACCAAGACACTTCCCATAAACCACCAGTATGTCAAACACAAACCTTCCATTTGGAAGTCTGAGCCATACAGCAGCTCCAGTTGAAAGTCAGGGCTATTACCTGTATAGGTGAGGCAAGTCCTTACCTGTGCATTTCTTCAATTCCAGTACAAAGGTGCTTTAAATGGCTTGATCTGTGTCTGTTGTGTACAAGCTACTGTCTCAACTGGGAGATGGGACTGTTAGCAACAGTCATCTGTAGTTTACATTTACTATTTTTAAAATTTCTTCTTGGAATACAGAAGTAGTACTCCCATAGCTCATGTTGACCACAACTGTGACTCAGCAACCTTTGAATCAGCTCAATGGTTGTTGCCACTCAACTGAAATTCATTCCTGAAATCTCAGACCCTGAATTCAGGGCCATGTCAGACACTGCACACAAGCATACCTCTAGCAGCTCTTTGGATATATTCACATTTGTGGTGGTTTAACCTTGTCTAACAGTGAAATTCCCACTCAGCCACTCACACCCTCCCTGCCCCAGTGGGTCAGATAGACAAAATAGGAAGAACAGGAGCAAGAAAGATTGCAGGCCAAGATAATGACAAGAGATTGCTTAAAAATCATCGTTGCAGCAAAACAGACTCAATTTAGGTAAAATTAAGTAAACTTATCACCAATTAAAATAAACATGTAATTACTTAATCAGGTAGCAGAAAGCAAAAAGACAAATATTAAAATACACTTCCTCCTTTCCCAGGCTCATGCCTTCATTCCAGACTCATCTTTTCCCCCCCTTGCTATTGACACAGGTTACATGCAGCCCCTTCAGTGAGGCAATGGACAGCTCAAAGGTGTAAGGGTGTTATGGTCAGTACATAAAAAATATCTTTGCCACTCCTTCCTTCTCACACTTCTCTGGCATGGATTCTCCATGGGCTGCAGTTCCTTCACAAAATATCCAACTGCTCCAGCTTGGTCTGTTAAATAATCTCCTATGTGAATACTGATTCTGGTACCATGAAGCACCTCCTTCCCCACCTTCTTCTCTGACCTCTGTTCATACTGCTGGTTTTTACTCTTTTTTTCCCCCCCCCTACTCCTCTGCATGTCTGGTGTGTTTTGCCCTGTCTTAAGTGTTTTCACAGAGGCACCATCAGCTTTGTTGATTGGCTCAGCTTTGGCCTGCATTAGATCCATTAGCAAGCCAGCTGGAACCAGCTGTGTCCAGCACAGGGCAGCACCTTACCCACTACCAAAACCTTAAGAATCAAAGGAAAAACAAATAATGCAGATGTTATCATGGGAGTCCACTATAGACCTCCTAGCCAGGACAATTATGCCAATGAATTATTCTTTGAGGAACTAAGGGATGCTTCCAAGTTAACTGTCCTTGTCTTTATGGGAGACTTCAACTTGCCAGAAATTAACTGGGGGCATCACACAGCTGATACAAACAGGACCAGAAGATTCCTAAGAAACCTGGATAACAACTATATGGGACAGGTCCTAAGAGAACTGAAAAGATGCCCTCCTTGACGTACTGTTTGTCAACAGAGTGGAACTCATGAGTGAAGCAGAGATTGGCAGCTTTCTTGGCCACAGCGACCACAAAGAGATTGAGTTTAAAATCTCTGTTGACAGGAGAAAAGGTCTATCAAACCTCAACTCTGGACATGAGGAGACCAGACTTCAGGTTGCTCAGGGAATTAGTGAATAAGGTCCCCATGGAAAATGTTTCTGCGGGTGCTGGGGTCCATCAGTGCTGGTCACTTTTTAAACACCACCTGTTAAAGGCACAGGATCAAGCGATTCCCAAATGTTGGAAGTCAAGCAGGCAAGGCAGAAGACCAGCTTGGCTGAACAGGGATCTTCTCTTGGAAATAAGGCCAAAAAGAAGTGTATGGCCAGTGGAAGCAAAGTCAGGGGACATGGGAAGAATACAGAGATGCTGCTTGCCACTGTGAGGAGAAAATTTGTATGGTCAAAGCTCAACTGGAGTTGAGCTCCTCAAAGAGCTTGTAAATGTCATTGCAAAACCTCTCAAGGATTTTTGAGCAGTTTGGGAATCTGGAGAAGTCCCAGCTGACTGGAAGCTGGTGAATGTTGTCCCAGTTTTCAAGAAGGGCAAGAAGGAGGTCCACGGATACTACAGGCCTTTTAGTCTCAGGTGCCTAGTAAAGTTATGGAGAAGATTAATCTGGGAGGTATTTAAAAACACCTGAAAGACAACGCAGTCATCGGTCACAGCCAGCATGGCTTTATGAGAGGAAAGTCCTGCTTGTAAAACCTGATTACCTTTTATGATGAGGCAACCCAGCTAGCTGATCAAAGGAAGCCACTTGATGTAATCTTTTTGGAGTTCAGCCCAGCTTTTTATACTGTCTCCCACAAGATCCTTCTGGACAAAATATCCAGCCCACAGCTGGATAAATACATCATGCAGTGGGTGAGCAACTGGCTCATGGGTTAGGCGCAAAGGCTTATAGTGAATGGGGTGACATCAGACTCGTGACCTGTCTCTAGTGGGGTTCCACAGGGTTCCATCCTTGTCCCTGTGCTCTTCAAAATTTGCATAAATTACTTGGATGCAGGAGTGGAAGGGATACTAAACAAGTTCGCAGATGATACAAAACTGGGGGAGGTCTCGACTCCCTTGAAGGCAGAGAGGTCCTGCAGGGAGACCTTGACAAATTAGAGGACTGGGAAATCACCAACCATATGAAGTTCAACAAGGGAAACTGCCACATTCTGCACCTGGGATGGGGCAACCCTGGATGTACAGACAGACTGATGAATGAGATGCTGGAAAGCAGTGCTGTGGAAAGGGGCCTGGGGGTCCTGGTTGATGGAAAGTTGATCATGAGTCAGCTGTGTACCCTGGCAGCCAGGAGGGCCAACCATGTCCTGGGGTCCATTAGGCACAGAGGTGCCAGCCAGTCAAAGGAGGTGATTGTCCCACTCTGCACTGCTGCGGCCTTACCTTAAATACTGTGTGCAGTTTTGGGCACCACAATATCAGAAAGATATTAAGCTATTAGAGAGCATCCAGAGGAGGGCAGCAAAGATGGTGAAGGGCCTTGAGGGGAAGTGTATGAGGAGCGGCTGAGGTCACTTGGTCTGTTCAGCCAGGATAAGAGGAGCCTGGTGAGGGACCTCATTGCAGTCTCCAACTTCCTTGTGAGGGAAAGAGGAGGGGCAGGCTCGGATCTCTGAGGTGACCAGTGACAGAACTCAAGGGAATGGCCTGAAGCTGTCACGGGAGGTTTAGGTTGGATATTAGGAAAAGGTTCTTCACCCAGAGAGTGGTTGGGCACTGGAACAGGCTCCCCAAGGAAGTGTTAATAGCACCAAGCCTTACAGAGTTCAAGAAGTATTTGGACAATTCTCTCAGGCACATGATATGACTCTTGGGCATGGTCCTGTGCAGGGCCAGGAGTTGGAGTCAATGATTCTTGTTGGTCCTGTCCAACTCATCATATCCTGTGATTCTGGGAATGAAGTGTCACACAAGTAGGAAAGTTACATGACCTTTCAAATTAAGAAAGAATGAGTAAAAATGATCTGTAGCATAAATTCAGCCTACACTTTGCCAAGAAGTCAAGAACATGAAGTGGCTATCCAATTAGATGTAATTGATGGAGAGGGAGTAAAATTGATACATCTGAACAGAAAAAGCCAACACAGTTGTCAGATGATTCTAAAGGAGAAAAATAACATTTCCCAGCTTAAGTTATCAGAAAGGAGAAGGAACCATTCATGATTCTTAGATTCTCTTTGCTCTGAATGTCTTCTTAAAATAGAATTATTGCATGTGAGTTAAAACTTTTTTAAATTTTTAAATAAAATTAGAAATATTAAAAAACTGTAAATAATAAAGAATGCTAATTACTCAAGCTATAGTATTAAGCCCTTTATCTCGTGTTAAAATATGATAGATTTATGAATACTGTAAGATAAAATTTATACAAATATACAGTTATATACCAAACTTCTCAAATATATGCTAAACATGATTCATAACTGTGGCAGAAGTCTTAGTTTAGAAATATAGTGTTTTAAAAATGCAGCTTAATGCACACTTTTTTTAATTTGTTTTTCTTACATGTAGCTCTTTTATCCTCTCCCCCACCCCCCAAGCATTAACTTCTGAGGTCTAGTACATACATGAGACTCTTTAGATCCATTAAAATAAGCAAGCAACTATATGGATCAAGCTTTCCCCCATACACATTTCAGAAGAAAATCTGACCAAACTATATCCTAAACCCTGCAAAAAAAGGATATAAACAGAAATAAAAAGTAAAAGGAAATATTTCTGCATGCTAGAGAACAGCAAAATTATATTAAACATGTTAGAATAAGAAATGCTGGTGTTTTATATATATATTTAAACTTTTGGTTAAAATTACTATATGTTAACCATAGTCCATTGTGATAAAAATATTAGGAAGACATCTGATCTTGCTTTTAAAATGTCTATTTTTCCATCAAAAAATTTTCATCAAAACCTTCAAAGTTGGCAGTTTTTGCACCAAATGTCTTGTAGGTAACAGTTGGTTCATGGATTCCCAATTTTTTCAATGAAAATTTCTTATTTTTCTGTTGGATAAACACCTCTTTTTTGAAAAGTATATTAGTATTTCTGATTTTGCACAGAAAACACAGTACTAAGTTTTTCACCTTGTAAATATCATACAGTCATTCTAGCTCCCTACTTTCTGCATTTCATCTATTTAGAATGCCTGGGATTTGGAAATTTATTTTACCAAAATCTTTGCACACCTGCATTGATTTAGGGGATGAACAAAGATCTTCAAAACTATTTTATATAGATACTGTCAGGATGGAATAAATAAAGCAGATCCACACTATTTTCATTAGTATCCAGTGAAGGACAAAAGGCAATGGGCACAAATTGAATTGCAGGAAATTCTGCTTAAACATAAGAAAATTCTTTTTTTTTTTACTCTAGGGCTGGTTGGACACTGAAACAGTTTGCTCAGTAAGTTTGTGGAGTCTCCCCCTTTAGAGAAATTCAAAACCGAACTGTACATAGGCTTGGGCAACCTGCTCTAGCTGACACTGCTTTGTGCTGCAGGTGTGTGTGTGTGGACTAGACAATTGCCAGAGGTGCCTTTCAACTAAATTACATTTTCTCTTTTTCAGTTTGTGCCCATTGATCATTGTCCTGATACTGGGCACTGCTGAGAAGTCTGGCTTTGCCTTTACTCCCTCCCATCAGGTATTTATACACATTGATAAGATACCTGTGTTGCAGGAGTACTGGTTGCTATCTCAGCCACACCCACACCTGTGACTGGTATGGATCCCATTGACCTGGACCCCAAATTATGGATTTGCTTTCTGTCTTGACCTTGGACCTCTCTTGCCCCTAGGGACCTACCCAATGATCAATGGACTGTGTCTGACCCTGGTTGTCCTCACCAGACCTGATTCTGATTTGTGGACTGACTTCCTGGCTGGACCTTGCACCTGTGTCATCACCACAAATTTGTCTGATAATCTGGACTCTTGGTTGAATCTGACTACCATCTCCAGATCTGCCCTGCTCACTTCACTTGGATACTGCAGGACTAGGCCCAGGCTGGTGAGGTCCTTGCTCTGTATACCATGGTACTCAATTCCCAACTCCCCATTCCTTAGGGAGAAGCCAGCCCTTGCTGGTCCCTGACAGGAAGACAGTTTTGAAAGCCTTGTTAAAGTCAATATAGACATAATCCACTGCTCTCTCTTCATCCATGGAACCATTCACCTAATTTTAGAAGACTATTGGGTTGGTCAAGCATGATTTCCCTTTTGTAAATATATGCTGACAACTCCTAATAATCTTGTCCTTCATAGGTGGGCTTTGGTTTCCTAAGACCATCCCTGCACACTCAGTCTATATATAGAGAGAGTCTATAGACAGACTCTCTATTCCTCCTGGGTTCGCTGACTTTGCTTCCACCTCTTGTATACTTTCTTTATATGTTTGAGCTTTGTCAGGAGCTCCTTTTTCATCCATGCAGTCCTCCATCCACCTTTGCTTGACTTCCTCTATGTTGGGATGGACCATTCTTAAACTTCAAGGTGATCCTTGAAAAATATACCAGCTCTTCTGGACCCCTTTGCCCTATAGGACTGTCTCCCATGGGATTATTCCAAGCAGAGCCCAGAAGAGGCCCAAGTCTTCTCTGCTCAAGTCCAGGGGTTTGATGCATCAGCTCTTGCCAGGAGGAAGACATCAACACAAAGCTGAACCTAATCACAAGTCCTTCTATCAATTTTTATATGTGCTGAATAAAGAGATGAAAATGAACAGCAGAATTTGAAATTCAAAGCTCCTATTACTTTTTTTCCCCATCTTTTGAGAAAATAACCCAAGACCACTAATAAGTGTCTGTTCTGAAGAATTGAATATTTTACTTTTTTATCAATTTTTCAAATTTATGAGTTTTTAGATATGTCTGCTGATATCAGACTCCAGTGATATCAACTGCTGAACTGAAAAACCTTTATTTTTCCCAAGAGAAGTTAAACAATTTCCATTAGAGATTCAACTTTGCCACATAAATACAGACAGGTAAGGTTCCAAGAACTAGAAATATGAAAAAGTAGTTTCATATAACACTATACCTCTGTTTCTGCTGCATAGGTTGCTGTCTCATAGCCATATATTGCATGTCCTCCTGTAGCCGATTAAGGGGAGAATCTGGTTTGACACGAATCCCATAATAATGGTATTTAGAGTTCCCCCTTCATGAAAGAACAAAAATAGCATTGTTTCTTTTGTATATACATCACATGTTAACATTTGCCTTGACTGGTAAACAGTACATAAAAGTTAGGCTTGTCTTTCACTCTGGTATAAAATAATATAACTCCACCAGCTTCTGAAAAACAGTTCACTTAAACTGTATTTTCCAGCACTTTACTGTTGGGCTTCATTTAAATAGAATAAGGTAAATAAAAAACCAACTAAATGACTTATGCAGTCATGGTGAATAAAACAATTCCGTAAATGGGGTATGCTTGTGAGGGAGGGTTTGTGAATGTTTCACTAATCAACTTCAGTCCTGGTCAACTGGAAAGAAAGAACAGAATTAGGCTATCCGTGTTCATGTTTATGAGAGTGTTGATATGGGTGCTGGTAAAGGTGTTGCCCTGTGTTAGCTTCTGTGGTTAGCTGTGTTAGTGTTGTGTGTGTTTGTCTGCATCTTTGGAACACATGTTCAGTCTCACTACTATCTGGACCTGAAAATGGAAACAGCAGTAGCTGCATCCATTGGACTGAGATGGGAGATATCTGGGTCATAAGAGTGCACAGAATCTGGCTATAGCAGACCAGGAGTCCTGAGTCTTGAACTCTGCTGGATTTGGCAACTCCCTTAATGGAAATGTTTAAAATACTTTTATTTGCTTATTTCCTTGCTTGTTTTTAACATATGAGCTTCATGTTCATGATTATTATTGATATTTTTCTGTTAAAACTTTAAGATTTTATTAATGCAAACCTGGTTCCCAGTCTTCTGGTCCGTAATCCCATGAAGATTGACCGTATGAGTTTTCCAAAGGAGGCAGCATTGACTGGATCTAACTTGTGCTCCTGACAATGACGTAAGTAATGGTTGTAAAGGGTACTTCTGGGGAGACTCACTCCTTCTGCAGTTTCATAGTTGTCTAAAAGCCATTGGAGCTATGTCAAATATGAAAGAGTGAACATATGTTTATTCAGTATTACTCTACTGAAAACCCCCACTTAATTGTACAACACAGAACTCTCATATTTTTTAGACCACTCAAGGCCTGTTTAATATAGTAACTTTGTTCTTCAAGCAAATATAATCTCTTTAAATCTCTTTCAATACTAGATATGCCATGATGTCTTAGTTTTGGAATTTTAAATTTTTTTTTAGGTTTACAAGGAAATAACAAGACTCATGGCACTTGTGAGCTCAGATAGCTCCACTTCTAAAAATATCTCAGATTCAGTACCATACATTAACATTTTATGAAGTTATTTGTGCTTTGGAGAAAAATTGCTGGAACTCCAAATAAATAAAACAGCCAATGAAAATTATATTGATTGCATGAAAAAACCCTAATAGAACTAAGTTAATACATTTTAAATTCTGGAATGATATACTATTTCTCTTCACATGGAATTAAAAAAATGCAAATAAAAAAAACCAGTACTACATTTAACTGAATAGGGTTTATTGTCTTCTAAGTACAAAGAAACTATCAAATATAAGGTAAAAAGCAATCTAGATGACATGAAAAATAACTTGTATAGCTATAAAGCATCATGGGCCCAATCCCTTTTTGTTGTAGCCTGTTTGCTTTTGACTTCTAAGAGGAACAGAATTAACATTATTTTTTTTCTGGTGTAATTTATTGCAGAATTTTGGTGAGTAATTTTAGAAGCATTTAGGCAAATAGTTTCTAATACATGACTGTACCTTTGTATAGAACAAATAGTAACTAACATAGATTCACAGAATATTCTGAGTTGGAAGGGACCCATGAGGATCAAGCCCAACTCTTAAGTAAATGGCCCATACAGGGATTGAACCCACAACCTTGGTGTTATTGGCACCATGCTCTAACCAACTGAGCTAATTTTAGGGTTATGCACACAAAACTAAAGTAAAATGGTCATTTTAATGACATTTACCAGTATAAGAGAACAAAAAAATAAAATGGAAATATTTTTATAGTTTTTTTTATCAGCAGTCCTGACTAATGGGGGAGGTCCCACTTGACTAGAAGTTAGCAAACCTATAAGGAGGGCCAGAAGGAGGATCCAGGGAACTACAGGCCTGTCAGTCTGACTTCAGTGCCAGGGAATGTTATGGAGCAGATCATCTTGAGTGTCATCCCATGGTACGTACAGGACACCCAGGGGATCAGGCCCAGTCAGCACTGGTTTAGGAAAGGCAGGTCCTGCTTGACTAACTTGATCTCCTTCTATGACAAGGTGATGCACTTAATGGATGAAGGAAAGGCTGTGGGTATTGTCTACCTGAACCTTAGTAAGGCCTTTGACAGTGTTTCCCAGTGCATTCTCCTGAAGAAACTGGCTGCTTATGGCTTGGACAGGCATACTGTTTGCTGGGTAAAAATCTGGATGGATGGATGGGCCAAAAGAGTGGTGGTGAATGGAGTTACATTTATTTGGTGGCTGGTCACAAGTGGTGCTTCCCAGGGCTCAGTATTGGGGCCAGTTCTGATTAATATCTTTATCAATGATCTGGACAAGGGGATTGAGTGCACTCTCAGTAAGTTTGCAGATGACACCACGTTGGGTGGGAGTGTTAATCTGCTGGAGGGTAGGAAAGTTCTACAGAGCTTGTATGAGGTTCAAAAAGGTGAAGTGCATAGTCCTGCACTTGGGTCACAACAACCCCATGCAGCAATACAGGCTTGGGTAAGAGTGGCTGGAAAACTGCTGGTCAGAAAAGGATCTGGGTGTGCTGGTTGACAGCTGACTGAACAAGCCAGTGTGTGCTCAGGTGGCCAAAAAGGCTGATGGCATCCTGGCTTGTATCAGCAATAGCGTGGCCAGCAGGGCTAGGGGAGTGATTGCCCCCTTGTACTTGGCAGCTGTGAGGCCAAACCTCAAATCGTGTGTTCAGTTTTGGGCCACTCATTACAAGAAAGACACTGAGGTGCTAGAGTGTGTCCAAAGAAGAGCAATGAAGCTGGTGAAGGGTCTGGAGCACAAGTCCTATGAGGAGCAGCTGAGGAAACTGGGGTTGTTTAGCCTGTAGAAAAGGAGGCTCAGAGGGGACCTTATCACTCTAAAACTACCTGAAAGGACTTTGTAGTAATGTAGGTGTCAGTCTCTTCTCATAAGTAATAAGCAGTAAGACAAGAGTAAATGGACATATAGGAAAATTTTCTTCAATGAAAGGGTTGTCAAGCGTTGGAACAGGCTGCCCAGTGAAGTGGTTGAGTCACCAACCCTGGAGGTGTTTAAAAGACATGTAGCTGTGGCACTTAGGGACATGGTTTAGTGGTGGACTTGGCAGTGTTATTAGTTGGACTTGATGATCTTAGAGGTCTTTTCCAACTTAAATGATCCTATGATTCTATATTTAACTTATGGGGTTTCAGATTTTTGAGGATACTATCATTTTACTTAGCTTACACCTTCCTTCCCCCATGGTTTCATATCCTTGGCATTTCCCTTTAAATTCCACTTGAAGAATTTCCAAATTTTGTTTTCGTCTTGTATTTACTAATTACTTAAAAAAGTAATTATGCCAAAATGAATTAGAATGAACATACAAATTTTCCAGGTTCACAAATCTTACAAAAAGTCTGGACTTAGTTTGAGCATCCACTAAATCCCCAAACGATGGATTTGGTTTTGGCATTTGGAACAAAGTTTTATTCCAGTCTGCTGGGCCCTCACACGATTGTTTAATCCATTCCACTTTAGTCCTCCAAAGTAATTAATATGACCAAGATATGTGTTTAAAGTACAGTAAAATATATAATTATGTGACATTGAATATGCTACTCTGCAGGGCTACTTACTAATAGATCACTGAACAAATTCTGTTCTAGTAATGTTCCACATAACTTGTCATTTACAGAACAAGAATATCAATATTTTAGTGCCCATTACTCTTGAAATAAGTTTCCACTCTGACCCTTCTTTATTGCAGGACTATTAGTAAAAAATAGATTATAATGAATATATTGGACATACAGTTCTGTTTAAGTCAATTGTGAGCAATTTACTGAACACAATACATGAAAAATGAAAAAAAAAAAAAATTAGGAAAACATTTACTTGAAACCTTTCAAAGACCATCTTCATGTTTACTTTCTTGCAGAAAACATCACCAGAGCTATCATGCTTAGGTTTCTAAACAAGAGCTCTGTGTAAAAATGTAAGAGAAGCATGATCTAGCTGTTTGCAAGATGGATGTAGATAATGTTGCATTTAAAATAAACATTAAAAAGTGCAGTTCATTATCCTTATATCAACTTTTAGGTATAAATGCAGTCTTAACATTCACAATTTTTTATTAACTTGAGCATTTACAATTCTGAAACAAAGCCTAGGAGAAAATATTATAAACTTTTACCTTTACATGAGTGTATTATCAAAACCATTTCACTATATCTTAATTATATCCTTCAAACTTACCATTTAAACTATACCAATTAGTTTATGGAATATGAGCAATTTGTTTTACCTCACAAAGAAAAAAATTATTGACAAAACCCCCAAATTATTTCCAACTTAACTTCTAAATATAGTATTAGATTTTTTCCAGATTAATTATAATTTATTAGGATTAATTTCAGTGCATTTTACTAATGATCTGTATTTGACAGATATTCTTTCAACAACAGCTTGGCATTAGTCAACAATGGGAAAGCAAAACCCAAGATAAGTAAAAAGTAAGGATATTTGCTCCAGGGTGAAAATATTTCAATAAAAAAAGGTTGACATGATTATTTGGCAGGTTACAGCCTTCAAAGAAGAATGCCAATAGCTGAATGCCATGTAAAAAAGTAAATAATCTGCAGACATGATAACATTTTTGCACACAACCTTAAATACATTTTTGTATTTGCAGAAATCGAATTCTAAAATTGAAATGTCTACACTTTGACTTGCAGATTTATAATATTAACAACATTGGAATGGTATGAAATGGTTTATGCAGAATGGATAAATTGACTACAACTTCAATAAAACTCCAATATTTAAAAATCATTAGATTATAAATTAGTGAACTCAATCACATACAGAAAGAAATCAGGAAAAGAAATAAAATAAAGGAAAATTTTAAAAAAATCATTGAAATAAACAGGTATTAATTAAGGCAACAAAATGCCACCTTAATGAAAAAGATAGGACTAAAACCATAATTACTGTCCTTATTTGAGTCATATTTCAAGAAAAGTTTCAAAAAAAGGGAAAATATCCAGTGTTTGATCTGGGTTCCATTAATTTCTTCCAAAATGACTGAGGCTAGGAAAGAACATTTATTACAGCAAGACGCCTGGAGGTTGTCTTTTTTCTTCCACAGAATCCACAATAGATCCCTCTATTTGTCTTTCAGTAGTTTTGAAAATACCTCAAAACAGTTAAGAAACATCAGAATAAGGCTACTATAACAGACAGATGCAAATCTCCTTATTAGAAAGATATTTTCAGAAAATCATAGAATAGTTTGGGTTGAAAGGGACCTTTAAAGGTAATCTAGTCCAATTCCCCTTCAGTGATTAGGGACATTTTCAATTGGATCACGTTGCACAGAGCCCCATCCAACCTGACTGAAGACTTCCAGGGACGGGGCAGCCACAACTTCTCTGTGCAACCTGATTGTTCCAATGTCTCACCACCCTCATTGAAAAGAACTTCCTTCCTTGTGTTTAATTTCAATCTATCCTCTTCCAGTTTAAAACCATTGCTCCTTTTCCTGTCACTACAGGCCATCGTAAAAAGTCTTTCCTCTTTCTCATAAGCCCCCTTTTAAGTACTGAAAAGCTGCAATAAGGTTGAAAAACCTCAACTCTCTGCTTTTCTTCATAGGACAGGTGTTCCAGCCCTCTGATCATTTTAGTGGCCCTACTTAGACCCACTCTATTCCACTATCTAAGCCGTTGATGAAGATATTAAATGGCAATGGTCCTAGTACAGGCCCTTGAGGGAGACAACTCATTACTGATCCTTGTTTGGACATTGAGCTGTTTGCTGTAATGCTTTGGATGCAGCCATCCAGCCAGTTTCTTATCCATCTAAGAGTCTACCCATCAAACCCATATGTCTCAAATTTAGCAGCAGGAATGGTGTGGGGGACTGTATTGAAGGCCTTATAGATGTCTAAATAGGTGACATCCATACCTCTCCCTTTGTCCACCAAATCAGTTGTTCCATTGTGCAAGGCCACCAGATTAGTTAGGCATGATTTGTCCTTGCCAAAGTCACGGTGGCTGTCTCTAATAGCCTCCCTATGTTCCATGTTTCCTCCTCTTCCAGGAGGATCTGTTCCATGATCTTTTAACTAGTGCATTACACAGGAAATAGGGGAATACAGTGTTCTGATGTAGAAACGCATGTCATTTAACTCTTATTGTTTTCATTATGAAGATTCTGGATTTCCTTGTCAGATTCAAGGCAGATTTAGCAATTCTTTGTATATCTAAGTTTTAATACATATTTTTGGCATTTTGCAAAAAAAATTATCACCCATTTAATTGTGATGCTAAAATAATTTTAGCATGTTTCTAGGTTGCCTTAACATGAACTAAATCTTTCTTCACATTTTACAGTATTCAATTTCCTTCACCTAATTTTGGCATTTTCTAAGAAAACTAAATTCTCTTCCAAGAAATTGGACTGGCTCCTGCTGTCTTTTTCTACCATGATGATAAACTTTTACAAAAAAAAATTTGGTTTTCACCTCCATATTAGGACATTCTTGGGGGAGGGGGGGAAATGTCAACAAATCAAAATAAGTGTATAGACTCTACCCAATATACTCATACATTCATATTACAATCAATATTTACTTTTCTGTGGTAAAGAAATACAAGAATCTGAAAAAATATGTGAGTTTATGTTTGTTAGTAAGGCTAAGAAGCAAAAAGGATGTAGTATGTATAGAAACTTACCAGCAATTAAAAATACAAAACTATTTATACCAGCTGAAGAAAAACCATTTTGTTTGCACATTTAAAGAAAGACTAGCACTATTTAAAAACAAACTGAAAATAAAATTTTGAGCCTTACTCCTTTACCTAAAGGTTATATTTAATGGCTTTACCACTATATTTGCAACCATATTTTTATGCAAACATCTTCAGCCTTTTATTATGGAAAATTCCTATCTACAGGATTTGCAAAGACAGAACAAAGCAAAAGGCAGAAGAAAACATATTAGACACTAACAGATTGTTTTAACTTTTAAATCTCATGAGATGGATCTGCAGAATTGTTATAATAAACTTATTCAGAATAATAGAAATATTTGAAAAGAAATCTAAAGTATATTTTTATTCAAACTGTGCACACTGCTTCTTTCCCCCTTTACCTGCTCTTAAATTATTATATCAGGTACACAAATTATAGAAAATTATTTTTGAATGTCAAACACAGACTACCTAAGGGTTATTTGGTTATTATTTTTACATTTACATTGGGACCTGCAAAATAGATAAATATGTTTAGCTCCATTAACACAGTACAGAACCTAGAAAATAAATGCACTCTACAGTGTGTCATGACACTTAGCCTGACAAAATATAGTGACATAAGATGTAGATTATGAGCAACTAAAATGGAAAGATTACAAGCAAAAAATAGGAATAAATTAAAACAAACATTTAGAGGCAGGCTAAGCATGCAGAACAAGATAGAGATTAGTTTGCATGAAAGAAGAGACAACTTACATGGCTGTTGAGAAGAGAGCTTCTGTGAGTGGACAGACCATCAGACTTTTGCAGTGTCTCAATCGCCATTTCAATCTGATAATAGATGTCATTAGAAAATGACTCAAGACAGTATAAAAGACTAATCGGAAAAATTCTGATAGATTCCCTTAAGTTCAACAGAAATATCTAGTTTGGTCATAGCTAAGGGATATTTTCTACTTAAAGGCCTCATCTTGACGTCCTCATGAAGGCAAACTTCCTAGTGAAGTCAGGGTGGCATTTTGCTTCCATATATATACTGCAGGATCCCACTTTCAAAGTCCAATTTACCTTCCTCCTTACTCATGAAATAAGAGAACTGAATTTACTAGTAAGCTACATTGCAAACAGTAAAAATTACTGAACAGTGTTTTGAATAAAAGAAAAAAAACCCAGAATAAAATCCTAAGAAATGCCTCAGTGTTTCTTCCTCTAAGTATTTAAGAAAGAACTGTGCACACTGAGTGTGAATAAGAAGCAAAATCTCTGCTCTCTGCAACCAGGGAGTAAAATCTCAATCATTCTGTAGGTTTTCTGCCATTAGCTTCATTGTACAGGATATCACCCCCTACAGCCTGTTAAAGCATTCTTTGAATATTCAGAGCTCTCAAAGTAAACAAAAATTGGAGGCTTACACAGACAGCAAGATCCATCCTTAAAAGAAAATAAAAAATCAGATGGGTTCAAAATAATACTTTTAAAGGAAAAGGTATTATAAACCACTAATTATACAGTAGCACTACTCCTAATACAAATGAGTAAAGACAACCTTATCTCTTCCTATTCTTCCCTTCCATATTAATACATCTTATTAATTCAATAATGACAACAATAAAAATAAAATTACAATCTAACTGTAGTTTAGATGCAGAGCTAGAATAGCAAAAAACATTGAAAGTCATCGAGACAATGGGATGTACAGTAAAAGAAGTCACATAATGAGCCACATTAAATGGAAAAAAACAGAAAAGCAATGGAAAAGTATCTGTAAATTTAAAACCACTTATATCCACTGTTGACAGTTTTTAAATAAATCTCCCCTATACTTCTTTAATTCTTGCACTATTGATGCCGTAAGTTTTAGCTTTCATGTCTTTCAGATTCTGTGCTGCCTAGGTGTGTAGTTCTGAGCCTCATATTAAGTGTTAGTAAGCTCTCTTCACAGAGTAGGTAGACAAAACAAATCCTTTTCCAGCTTGAGACCATGGACAACCATTACAAGTTTCAGGCTCAAAAGCATAAACAACAGTGGACTGAATAGAGAAAACAAGAAGGATGGGACTGCATAATCTGAAGCTGTAATTGGACAATTAACCCCAATATGCAAATGGACTAAAACTTATAGAAGTGTGAGACCTCGTGACTGGTCGTCCATTTTTGTGACCTTTTTGGGTCCATCTTGGGTGTAGCCCTGGCCAGGCTCTTGTACTGCCCAAGATGTACCCTTAAAGGCCTTTTAATAAATACCTACTTTATTCTCTTAGGTCTGTCTAGTCTCTGTTCCAGGTCAGCCTTCTCAAGGCATCACTATTATCTAAAGAGTTTATACTGGTAAATTGCATTACTAAAATGAGTTCATTCAATATACAGCACAAAACTGAAAAATATTTCAGATTATATTTCAGTGCATAAATAAAATGTGCTTTCCCCTCTTTCTAAACTAATCAAATAGTATTCTTACTGTAGCAATTCTCAATGAAAAAGGAAGTCTTTCTTAAAACTGTTAACTATAAAAAATATAAGCCTTTTGATAAAAGCATACTAGGATCTGATGGTATGCAAGAAATATTGCAAAAATAATGTTTGGACACAGATTTTTTTCTTGCTTCAGTAGAAAATACTATTAAGTCAAACTATTCAATCAGACAGAAAAGGTCAAATTTAAAAGGATACTGTATATTAAAAATTAAAAGGTTAAGATTTCATCATACTAAGATCAACTCACTGTATTGTAAAACCATAGACTATCCCATTTTAACATAATATTATAACATCATGCATAGTCCAAACTGTAATTCTGAATCTCTCTCCACTCTTTGACAATACCTTCTCTACAGCAGTACTACAGGGCTGAAGTCCTGCCTCCTGCTGCTCGTTCAAGTTATTACACTACCCTCTCACTTCACTGTGACAAGTTTTTGTGACCTGTTCAAAGAACCAATTTTTTAAAATCATAAATTATGAAGATATATATATATATATATATAATCATAGAATCATAGAATGGTTTAGCTTGGAAGAGACCTTAAGAATCATCCAGTTCCAACCCCTCCACCATGGGCAGGGACACGTTCCATTAGACAAGGTTGCTGAGACCCCCATCCAACCTGGCCTTGAATGCTTCCAGGGATGGGGTATCCACAACTTCTCTGGGAAACCTGTGTCAGGGCCTCACCACTCTCACAGTAAAGAATTCTTCCTAATATCTAATCTAAACCTACTCTCTGTCTGAAGCCATTCCCCTTGTCCTGTCACTACATGCTCTTGTAAAAAGTTCCTCTCAAGCTTTCTTGTTGGCTCCCTTCAGGTACTGAAAGGCCACAATAAGGTCTCCCCAAAGCCTTCTCTTCTCCAGGCTGAACAACTCCCAGCTCTCTCAGCCTTTCTTCAGAGGAGAGGTGCTTCAGCCCTCTGATCATCTTGGTGGCCTCCAGGGTGGGTCTCACCAGAGTGAAGTAAAGGGGCAGAATCCAGACAAAATCAACTTCTCAGTGCTGTGAGATCCTGCAGAAATCTTTGAATTTGTGGAATTTGTTTGCAAGGGTATTTACAAGTAGCAGTTTTTTCCTCCTAGTCAGAGAAAGAGGAGGAAGTGAAGATGGGGAAAAAGACAACATGATAGCACCAAGGTCAGTGGAAAGAAAGAGGGGAAGGAGGGGCTCCAAGCGTCGGAGTCAAAATGTCTCTGCAAGCCGTGTTGAGGACTATAATAAAACAAACTGTCTTCCTGTAATCCATTAAGTCCATGGGGGGATGCAGAGATCCACTTGCAGCCTGTGGGAAAAGGTGCTCATGCTGGAGCAGGTGAATGCTAAAAAAGCTGTAATCCAGTGGAAGACCCAGAGAGACAGGGCTCTTGCTTCCAGAGACAGAGAAAGAGGGTCCTTGCTTCCACTCTAGAGCAGCTTATCCTTATAAGACTACACCCCATGGACTAGTGACCCACGCAATGGCAGTTTTGGAAAGACTTTTGCCTGTGGGAGGGACTCACATTACAGCAGGTTGGGTGGGACTGCTACTCATGAAATTAAAACCATGCTGGAGAAGTTCAGGAAGAATTATGTCCCAGAGGAAAGACCCCACAGCATAGCAGAAGAGAGACACTCCTCTCCCTAAATGAACTGAAGAAAGATCTCAAGTGACGAACTGACCAAATACCCCCACACCGTCTCCCTGCGCTGTCAGTGGGAAGGAGGGAAGGGCCAGGGGGGCAGAAAGGTGTTTTAAAGGCTAATTTTACTCCTCATTATCCTCCTTTGACTCTGTTAATAATAAATTTACTTTATACCTTTAAGTTTGAGCCTGTTATGCCCTCAGACTCTTTTCTCATGGTCCTTATCTCAACTCATGAGCCATTTGTTACGATTCTTGTGGGTGCCTGGCATTTTAACCAGTGTCAAACCCTGACAGCTGAACACAGGGTTGATAATATAGAGATATTTTTGTTATTGCTGAGCAGGGCCTACACAGAGCCAAGGCTTTTTCTGCTTTTCATACTGCCAAGCTGGTGAGGAGGCTGGGAGTGCATGGGAAGTTGGAAGGAGACACAGCCAGGACAAATGACCCAAACTGACCAAAGGGATATTCCAGACCACATGACATCATGCTCAGTATATAAAGTGGGGGGAAGAAGGAGGAAGGGGGGGAGGGGGATGTTTGGAGTGATGGCTTTTGTCTTTCCGAGTCACTGTTATGCATGATAGGGTCCTGCTCTACTGGAGATGGCTGTACACCTACCTGTCCACGGGAAGCAGTGAATTAATTCCTTGTTTTTCTTTGTTTGTGTGAGTGGCTTTTTCTTTCCCTATTAAACTGTCTTTATCTCAACCCATGAGTTCTCCAGCTTTTATCCTTCCTATTCTCTCCCTGATCCTGCTGGTGGAGGAGTGAGCAAGTGGCTGCATGGAGCTTGGTTGCTGTCTGGGGTTAAACCACAACAGACACACAGAAATCCACTACTCTAGAAAAGTGTTAACACCTTGCCACTACGATGTGAACTGTAATGATAGCAGTGGCTAGTCATGTTTGACCTACTTTATACATTTTTACAGAAGAAAAGAAAAAGAACAGACAGAAATTCACTTCAGGGATTCGGAGGCATCTCCAATATCAAATTTTGAATACCTCAGAAACAAAACATCATTGACCAATTTTTAAATAATGAAAATAGTTTTCCATACAAGTGTATTGGGTTTATGTGGTAAGGTTTTGGTAGACTTGGCAGTGCAGGGATGGCTTCTGAGACAAGACACTAGAAGCTATTCTCATGTCAGAGACAGTTCCATCCAGCTCCAAGACCAACCTGTCACTGGCCAAATCTGGGCCAGTGATGTTGCTAGAGCCTCTGTGCAAACATATTTAAGAAGGGGTAAAAAAAAACTTCACAATGGCAGCTAGAAGTGAGAATATATGAGAAATAAAATTATGCAGCCACTAAGATCGGTAAAGGAAGAGGGGAGCAAGTGCTCCAGGCATCTGAACAGAGATTTCCCTGCAGCCCATGAAGGTTAACAGTGGAGCAGATATACACCTGCAGCCCGTGGAGGACCCCACAACGGACAAGGTGGATGTGCCCTAAAGGAAGCTCCTGGCAGGAATGGTGGCCTGTGGAGAGGAGCCCATGCTGGAGCAGGTTTGTTGGCAGGACCTGTGACCCTGTGGGGGACCCACGCTAGAGCAGTCCATTCCTTAGGGACTTCACCCCATGGAAAAAAAAAACAAAACACTCTGGAGCAGTTTGTGATTAACTGTAGCCAGTGGGAATGCCCACATTGGAGAAGTTCATGAAGGACTGTATACCATGGGTGGGACTCCATGCTAGAGCAGGACAAGAACGTGAAGAGGAAGAAAAGGCAGAAACAAAAAGTGTTATGAACTGATGNGACTTCACCCCATGGAAAAAAAAAACAAAACACTCTGGAGCAGTTTGTGATTAACTGTAGCCAGTGGGAATGCCCACATTGGAGAAGTTCATGAAGGACTGTATACCATGGGTGGGACTCCATGCTAGAGCAGGACAAGAACGTGAAGAGGAAGAAAAGGCAGAAACAAAAAGTGTTATGAACTGATGGCAACCCCCATTCCCTGTCCCCCTGTGCTGCTCTGAGGGAGGAAGTAGAAAAGTTGGGAACAAAGCTGAGCCTGGGAAGAAGGGAGGGATGGGTGGAAGGTGTTTTTAGATTTGTTTTTATTTCTCATTATTCTGCTCTGTTTAATTGGCAATAAATTAAAATAATTTCATCAAGTCAAGTCTGATTTGCCTTTGAAAGTGTGGTGGGTTGAGCTTGGCTAGCCTCCAGGTGGCCACCAAGCTGCTCTAACACTCCTCCTCAGCTGGACAGGGGGAGAAAAAGAAATGACAAAAAGCTTATGAGTTGAAATAGACAGGGAGATCACTCACCAATTATGGTCAGAGGTAAAACAGACTGTTGAGGAGTGAGATTGAGAGTGGCTTGGTGGGCACCTGGTGGCTAGGCCAACCCACCACAAAGAGTTATTTCAGAAACAATTTGTTTGTAGTGAATACACCAAATATAGCATGCTGATATAGGTATGTGATCTACTGAATAAATATATTAAGAGGCAAAACTAGAAACAAAATACTAGGTGCTACAGGGCTTTTAAAATTTAAATTTTAAATGTAATTTTAAATTTTTAACACAACAAAAGATAATGGCTGAAAGCTAGAGAGAAATGAGCAATATAAGCATATGAGGCCAGAATGTAAATGGTGCAAGTCTATCTGACCTTAGTCTCATAGGGATTTTCTGGAAATCCAGTGGGGGCTGTATGGGACTCCCAGGGGCAGAGTAGGACATATATGTAATTCTGTCTACTGTGCAACACTGAAACTTATCTCTTTTCCTGGGAAGGGATAGAAACAAGTCATGATGCTTCACAGATATGGAGCCGAACGAGTCAGGAGGCAGAGTCTTGAGGGACAGAGGTTAATGAGAGTACAATACCCCTCAAATCCTCTAAACTTCCACCCCACTGGTTAATTCATAATTGACCAACATTTTTAACAGTGCAAGTACTTGAACTTGGACTGACTGATTAAACAGATTATTCACCTTCTTGTGTTTAGAAACCTAGACTGAATGCCTTTTTCACCAAACAAGTCATTGTGTTCAGAAGAAGATTTGAATAAAAAATGTCAGGCCTGTATTATTTAAAGGTCAGACTAGGTGATTTAATATTCCAATATAACATAAAGATCCATGTATCTCTGATTTTTTAATGTGAAGCAGTTTGTTCATTTTAGGATGAATACAGCTATAAAAACTGTTCTGCCAATTACCAGAGGGGTGAGGAAAAAAGAAAAAAAATTCCTTTACCAAGAAAGAGGTTGGCTGTTTGAATAAATCAAATCTTATTTCAAACTACTTTCCAAATCACAACTACTCCAGCTCAAAATAAGGCTATGGAAGCTTACACATTTTTATACTTTTTTTTCTCTTAAAAGAACTATACTTCCTCCAAAACTATACTATCAGGATTTGACATTACTATTGGCCCCCCTTATTTGTGGCTGTTATTCTTTTTCTCCCACTCCATTATCAAATGGTTTACTTTAGAAAGGTACCATGCTTTCTTTACCATCAAGAGAATGCTTAGCACACTGTATTTAGAAGCAGGAGTATTCATTAATTAATTCAGAAGTATTAACTAATTAATTAATTCATATTGGCTTTCTTTTTATTTCCATGTAACTTTTGATGTGCACAAGCATGACTGACATAGGATACATTTCTGAATCAGTAGTTCCTATGGATAGTGATGACTGATGAATAACAGTGATTGCAGATCAACTTTAATGCTCGCTAGAAAAAAAAGAACCAATAGATGGGAGTTCCTTCCAGGCTGACGAGCATAATACATTTTTTAATTTAATAACTATATACACATTTTGAAAGTTTTGACATTAGGAAACATTGGTATTAAAATGCAAATTTTATCAGAACAATCCTTAAAACATTTACATATAGTAAAAAGTGCAGGGTGATTTAAATTCTATTATTTATAGGGGAGTTGAGTTAATCTTCTAATTCATCTTTGCTGTAGCTGTCTGTCCTCTGTCATTAACCGTCAGTAACCCACCCAGACTCATCATTCAAGTAGGATACATGTGATATAATTTCAAATTCCTACAATGTATTAGTAGAATTATCAGGAAAAGCTAAAATATTATCAATGTTATGACTAATTTGCTAGTTACAAAAATGTAATTATTTGATTAGTGACAGTGAATAAAACAAAATGAAGTTGTTTATTGTAAACAGTGAAACAGAACTAAATCTTGATATGGCAAAAGTGTAAGAGGTTATAAAAAGCCCATGCCTGGTTCATTTGTCTTCATGTGAAAATTATGCAAAATTAATTCAAAATATTTGAATACATTTGATGAGTATTACATTAAGAAGCAAGTCTGGCTACATATTATTGTGATCTCTTAAATTGTCTAAACAAGTATGAAAAAATATTATGATGGTGCAGGTAGAATTAGGATTAAAAGTGAAATGTACCAGGTAAAAAACAAGAAAAATTGAACTGGAGTGTTGCTCTAGTTTACCTGGTTTATTTAAATCTTCTAGTAAATTTAAAGAAGCATGTGTTTGATGTCACAGTTTAAGCTGAACTTTTTAGGTTTCAGTTGACTATTTCTTGTATGAGTTGAATCCTACATATCAAGAGCCTTACATTAATTAGAGATGTCAAGAACTAATTAGAGTTCTCAAGACTGGTGGGAGCCCTTGCTGCAGTGATCATGCCCTGGTGGAATTCACAATCTTGAGGGATATGGGCCAGGTGAAGAGTAGTCAGGACTTTGAATTTTAAGAGAGCAAAATTTCAGTTGTTTAAGGAATTAGTGGATGGGACTTCCTGGGAAACTGCCCTCAGGGATAAAGGAGCAGAACAGAGTCGGAAGCTCTTCAAGGACATTATTCTTAGAGCACAAGAGCTCTTGATTCCCACATGCAAGAGACCAGGCAAGGAGGGCAGGAAACCAGAATGGCCTAGTAAGGATCTCCTGGTCAAACCTAAAGTATGAGAAGGAAATGCACAGGCTGTGGAAACAGGGACATAGGAACATGAAAAGACTATAGGGATGCTGCCTGAATGTGTAGGGATGGGATCAGGAAAGCTAAGGCACAGCTGGTACTGAATTTGGCAAGGCATGAGAAGAATGAGAAGGGCTTCTACAGGTATGTTGGCCAGAAAAGAAAGATTAAAGAAAATGTACTCTCTTCTCCAGCCTGATACTTAGCACAGGACAACTGGTGACAATTGACATGGAAAAGGCTTAGGTACTCAACAATTTTTTTTGCCTCAGTTTTCAATGAAAATCTCTCTTCCCATATATCTTAAGCCCCAAACCTCAAGGCAGTAACTGGAGGAGAGAAGTCCCTCCCATCAGAGGAGAAGATTGGTTCATGACCACCAGAGGAACCTGAGTGCACACAAGTCCATGGGACCCAACAAGATGCATGACAGGGTCCTGAGGGAATTGGCTGATACAGTTGACAAGTCATTCTGCATTATATTTGTGATGGCAGTCAGGAAACTACCCTGGTGACAGGAAAAAGGGAAACTTGTACCCGTTTTAAAATGTAAAATGGAGGGCCCTGGAAACAACTGACCAGTCAGCCTCACCTCCGGCCTGATAAGATCATGAAACTCATTGTCCTGAAAAGTATTGAGTCCAGTATTATTTAGCTTATTCATCAATAACTTGGATGAAGGGATAGAGTGCCTTCACCACAGGTTTGCTGACCACACAAAACTGTGAGGAGTGGCGGATATTCCAGAGTGCTATGCTTCCATTTAGAAGGATCTCAACAGACTGGAGAGATGGGCAAAGAACTGTCTGAAATTCAACAAAGGCAAGTGCACAGTCTTGCACCTGGTAAGGAATAACCCCAGGCACCAGTACCTGCTGGAATGCAGCTCTGTGGAGAAGGACCTGGGAATCCTGGTGGACAACAAGCTGCCCATGAGCCAGCAGTGCCCTTGTGGCCAAGAAGGCCAATGGTATCCTGGGGTGCATTGGGAAGAGCATTGCCAGCAGGTGGAGGGAGGTGATCCTGCCCTTCTACTCAGCCCTGATGAGGCCACATCTGTAGTGCTGTGTCCAGTTCTGGGCTCCTCAGTACAAGAGAGACGTGGACCTCCTGGACCAGGTCTAGCAAAGGGCTACAAAGTTGATTAAGGGACTAGAGCAACTCACTTATGAGTAAATACTCAGGAAGCTGGGCCTGTTTATCTTGGAGAAGATATGACTGAGGGGATCTTATCAATGTATATAAGTATCAAAAGGGAGGGTGCCAAGAGGATGGGGCCAGGCTCTGCTTGGTGGTCTTCACAGTAGCTGGTATGGGTCTGTGTTTTGGATTTGTGGTGAAAACAGTGTTGATAACACAGGGATGTTTTAGTTATTGCTGAACAGGGCTTACACAGAGTTGAGGCCTTTTCTGCTTCTCACGCTGCCCCACCAGTGAGTAGGCTGGGGGTAGACAAGAAGTCGGGAGGGAACACAGCTGGGCCAGCTAACCCTAACTGACCAAAGGGTTATTCCAGACCATATGATGTCACACTCAGCAATAAAACTAGGGGAGTCATTGGCTGGGGAGCCACTGTTAGGGGACTGATTGGGCAGCTGGACTGGCTCAGTCAGTTGGTGAGCAAGTGCTTTCATTTGCATAATTTGTCTTTCTTGGATTTTATTTGCATTCTCTTTGTTATTTTTTTCTTTTCCTTTAAATTTTTATTCCTATCAGTATTATCACCATTGTTTCCATTTTTAAATTATTAAACTGTTTTTATGTCAACCCATGAATTTTCTCATTTTTATTCTTCTGATTGTCTCCCCCATCCCACTAGGTGAGAGTGAGTGTCTGTGTGGTGCTTAGTTGTCAGCTGGGATTAAACCATGACAGCATCATACTATTTACATGTACAGAGTTAAACAAAATGTAAATATTTGCAAGACAAAGCCATGTATATACTGATTCTGCCAACATAATATGCTTTTTGCTACAGAAACATATCAGCATGCCAGAACATCATAGTGATTAAGAAATATCCCCAAAGATTTAACATAGTTGTGAAGTACTTACTGTAGCTGGGGATGCCCGTGTTGTATGAGTCACTGAATGACCAGAATTTTCCATTGAATTGCCAATCAGATAGGTCCCTCCTGAGTTGCTAATGAGCTGTCCTCCTGCAACACTCATCTGAATCCCTCCGGTTCCCACCATACTATGAGAGGAGACCACTGTAGTTGCCTGTGAAGAACTTCCTTCGAAGTAATTTCCCCCAGTGTTTTGGCTATACATCTGGGTTTCCGTGTAAGGATAAGTTGTTCGACTTCAGGAAAAGAAAATAAAAGAAGTAGTAGTTATTTATTTGAATTGTTTAAGTGAGGGAAACATAATTTTAGAAAAGAGTGTACAGTTGCTATAACCAAACTTAACAAGATTGGCAAAAAACCCCCGCATCTACACAAAATAACATTTCATATGTCAAAGTACTGAGTAATTAACTTGGACTCAGTGTTAAAATAAGTATTCAATTAACTTAACAGAAAATGGTTTTAGTCCCATCTGAAGATGGGTGGAGAAAAGTATGACAAAAATTGAAGATATGAGAGGAAGATCTCATTCAAGTATATTAATATATTATACAGTAATTTAAAAAACTGTTGTAACTTTTAAAATCCTCCAGTCAAAGCTGGATTTTTATTTATATGACATTTATTTTGTATACTGTTTTCAGCTGTAATAGAAGTAATTTTCTTCCTAGCAGTTGGTACAGTGCTGTGTTTTGGATTTAGAGTGAGAATAATGTTGATGTTGATAACACTGATGTTTTAGTTGTTGCTATGTAGTGCTTATACTAAGTCAAGGACTTTTCAGCTTCTCATGTCCAGCCAGCAAGAAGGCTGGGGGTGCACAAGAAGCTATGAGGGGGCACAGGCAGGACAGCTGACCCAAACTGACAAAACGGATATCCCATGTGTGAGCTCACAGCCCAGGAAGCAAACCACATCCTAGGCTGCATCAAAAGGAGAATTGGCAGCAGGTTGAAGGAGGTGATTCTCCCCATCTACTCATCTCTTGTGAGATCCCATCTGGAGTGGAGTACAGTTCTGGTGCCCCCAACATAAGGACATGGAACTGTTGGAGCAAGTCCAGAGGAAGGTCATGAAGTTGATAAGAGGACTGGAGTACTTCCCCTACAAAGACAGGCTGAGAAAGTTGGGGCTATTCAGCCTGGAGAATAGAAGGTTGCATGAAGACCTCATAGTAACCTTCCAGTATCTGAAGGGACCTACAGGGAAGCTGGGGAGGGAATCTTCATCAGGAACTGTAGTGATAGGACAAGGAGTAATGGGTACAAATTGAAAGAGGGGAAATTTAGGTTAGACAAGAAAGAAATTCTTTACTGTAAGGGTGGTGAGGCACTGGAACAGGTTGCCCAGAGAAGTTGTGGATGCCCCATCCCTGGCAGTGTTCGAGGCCAGGTTGGATGGGGCTTGGAGGAACCTGGTCTCTAATGGAAGATGTCTCTGCCCAAGGCCGGGAGTTTGGAACTAGATGGTCTTTAAGGCCCCTCCCAACCCTTAACATTCTATGGTGTCATGCTTAGCATATAAACTGGGAGGAGTTTGCCAGGGGGCTGGAATCACAGCTCAGGGATGGGCTGGGCAGTCAGCAAGTTGCGAGCCACTGCATTTTGCATAATTTGCTTTGTATATTCTATTTTTTTCTCTTCCTTTTTTATCTTAGTAAACTTTCTTTATCTCAACCCATGAGGTTTACTATTCATAGAATCACTGCATCATAGAATCATCAAGGTTGAAAAGACCTTTAAGATCATCAAGTCCAATCGTCAACCTCAACAACTGTCAAGTCCAACTGTCAAACCATTTTTCCCAATTCTCTTCCCCATCCCACTGCAGGGAGGAAGGAGTGAATGAACAGCTGTGTGGTGCTTAGTTGCTGGCTGGGGTTAAACCACAACAACTGTGTACATTACAAAACTAAACATAAAAAAATGATAGCCAAGAGGGTCCTATACACAAGAGTCCTATAAATGCTTTGCTTTGATTTCAAATTCACTGAAATTCTCTGGCTGAAGCTTGAAATTCTGAGCTCATTTGTATTTTAAGACATTCAGTTAGTTCAGCAGAGTGAAATTTTAAATTGGACAGCAATATGTACAGTGTTATTATGAAAAAGAAGGAAAAACTAAAATAGAACTATAATTTGTGAAAGGATTTGTGAAGGGAATAGAAAAGTCAAAGGAACAGCAGCAATTTTACACAATTCTTTCCAACTATTAAACATTTGGGCCTCATTAACCAGTTAATCTTTGTGGGAGGTTAGGCTTTTTTCTTTTTTTTTCTTTTTCCTTCAGGGAATTTTCTCCCATTTGTTGCTAAGAGATATTAATGACCGGTACTTAAGAGAGACAAAAGAAGTGTCCAAGGTGGGGGGAAGTGCAGATGGCTGCAGCCCCTTAGCTAGGGTCTTTGTTCTTGGGAAGGGCAGAGATACCTCGAGATTTGGGCTGAGGGTGAGGGGCTGGGCTCAGCTCCGAGCTCTCTCTCGCTCTCGGGATAGGAGGGGAGGCAGGCTGTGGTTGCTGTGGCTTACTCTCCTGGTGGCTGAGTGAAAGGAATCTGTGTACACAATTGTCAATTTGGTACTAAGTTACATTGACTTTTAATATATACTATTTCTTTGCTAGCTGTAATATAGGTACCTTTATGTCATGCACTGTTTTATGTAATCTAATAGTAGTTCTTTTAGTTTATCCTGTGTAATATGTGTTACCAAATAATTTGTGCAAAAGAATTAAAAACTACAGCATTCGTATAACCAACGCTGGTGAGGGGGAAAAGTGGTTCACATCGGGTGATAAGGGAAGAGAAATGCAGATACCAAAGCAAGCATAAGCTGTCTCCAAAAATGTTAATTCGAAAGGATTTCTTTGTCTGACAAGCCCCAGTGATATGCATTCGATATGCACTTACGATAATATTCGTTGCCAAAAATGTTTATTCCTGAACAGAATTCCAGTAAAAATTAATTATTATTCACCCATTCCGGGAAAACTTTTCGTCAGACCGGCAGCAAGAAAAGAAAATACATGAATATGCTAAAAGGATAAGAGCAACAAAAGAGCAAGAAGACCCCCGGGCCCAGTGGAAAAAAGTATAAAACCCGACCCTGCAAAAGCAGGATGGGTGAACTCCGGGGGTTTGAAGTTCTACATTTCAAATCTAGTTCACCCAGTGCCGATCACCTGGCTCAGCACTGCATTGCTTGTGGCTTTTCCAAAATTACATTTTGAATATTTAATAAATGTTCTTTAATTATTCAATTGGCTAATTCGTTTATAACATCCTGTGTAGTAACTAACTCTGTTTAAGGCCTTTTGTCTGTTACCTCATATCTATTCAATAAATAACTCCTTTTACAATAGACCTAATCGATCATTCTTAAGAACTTGCAGGCCAGAGTGATTTAGGTAAGGGTCACTTAAGTCGACCTGCAGCCAAAAATCTGAGCCTAAGGCAGGGCTTGTCCAAAGCTCTCACTCGATCCAAAACAGTCACACCCGAGTGGAGTAAAGGGGCAGAATCATCTCCCTCGACTTTCTGGCCACACTGCTTTTGATGCAGCCCAAGGACATAGCTTTCTGGGCTGCAAGCACACATTGCCAGCTCATGTCCAGTCTCTCATCCACCAGCACCCTCAAGTCCTTCTCAGCAGGGCTGCTCTTGATCAGTTCATCCCCCAGTCTATATTAACACCGGGGTTTGCCTGGACCCAGGTGCAGTACCAGCACTTGGGTCTTGTTAAATCTTATGAGGTTCTCATGGGCCTGGTTCTCAAACTTGTCCAGATTCCTCTGGATGGCATCCCATTCTTCAGGTCTGTCAACTGCACTTCTCATCATGGTGTCATCTGCAATTCTGCTGAGGGTGCACTCGACCCCTTTGTTTATGTCATTGATGAAGATGCTAAATAACACTGGTCCCAATATGGACCCCTGAGGGATACCACTTTTCACTGATGTCCATCAGGACTCTGAGCCATTGATCACTACCCTTTGGATGCAACTGTCCAACCAATTCCTTATCTACCTAAGAGTCCACCCATTGACTCCATCTCTCCAATTTAGAGAGAAGGATATAGGGGACCATGTCAAAGGCTTTACTGATGCCAAATTGATTCTTTGCCTTTTTTTTTTTAATATATTCTCTGTATTCTTTACACATATATTTGTAGCCTATTATTGTATTTGTAGTTAGCTCCAGTATTTTTTCCTTAGCCTGATAGGCAGAAATACAAATCACATTCCAGAGGCTCCAAGCTGGTGGTCCAAGGCTCCTTTCCTACCTTGGTTCTTCCTGGGAACCAAGGTTAAAACCAGCTCTTCAAGACACATTTTCATAAACAGAGTTTAGTCCCTATTTAGAGGAGGGGAAATTCGAAAAAGGGTTGACCTGGGGGTAATTACCTCACCAATTATGCTTCTAATTGGGGATTCTTGTCAGATATGCTAATTTGCAAAACATAAAAATTGTATATGCATTATGTTGTGTGTGCATCTTCAGTGTTTTCCACCTGGCAAATTGTGCACCAAAGGATTCTTATAAAGGTAACCTCTTTTTATCA
>VXBN01005166.1:395022-425554 GCA_013397395.1 Sinosuthora webbiana | reverse complement strand
AGCTCCAGAGGAGCAGCCAAAGACTTCAGCTGGAGTGACCTGTCACTGTCAGTGTGCATCCCCAGGCCAGCGTCCCACACCCCTGCCACGGCTGCATTACCAGCTTGTTCCCTTGGACGAGCCGCCACCAAGCAGGGCAGGACTAGAAGGTGCTGGCCCTGGTGTCCGGCCAGGAGTGAAGGTGGATCCCTGCTGCTCAGGAAGGCCTTGAGCAACACCTCTGGCCTTCGGCTCCGGGGTCTGCCTGGTACCACCAGCACTGGTGGAGCTCCTTGTCTGGGCACAGCCAGGGCTGGGCAGGCAGCAGCCAGGCTCATGAGACCAGCAGCTCCGACATTCTTTTTTTGTTCTGTAAGATTTAGGAGTATTTTTCATAGAAAGAAATCCCCCACTATTTCTTTCCTTTTCCAGCAATAGTTCTGTCTTTTTCAAAGTAGTTTTAGGGTTCTGGACCACTTTTTAGGACAACAGTTTTAGGCTTCCGGACTATTTTTACACTTCTAGAATAAAAAATAAAATTGCATTTAATTGATAATCTTTACTCTAGGAAAAACTAAGACACCCTAAGACACCCAGCCTGCTGCAGAGGCTTTTTTTCCCACTGGAGATTTCTACTGAGTCACAACCAAATTACCTAAAACCCAGATATTTTCCCGGATATTTTCTGGGATTTCTGACAAGCTCAGCTGTTGGACTTCAGAGGCGAGCTTTGAGCACAGTGGGAGTCTCTTAAAGTCACCATCTTTGCTTCTGGAAGAACTCCCTCTGTGCCAGGGCAGGGGGGTTCTCTCTGCTGGCCCTCTGTGCCCAAGCCCGTGCTGAGCCCTCTCCTGCAGCTGCTGCAGTGCCATGGGACTGGTGGAAAGCACAACAGCTCTGCCCCACCCCCTCAGCAGCACTGGAGCAGCTTTATGGTCTTGTTCACATCATTAGGGCTGCTGGCTTCTCGAAACACAAGCTTAGCTTTTGAATGGTAAGCTCCACTTGGCACAGGAACTGATGCTCCCTTTCTTATGGAGGCTAAACTCCCATGGGCTTTAAAACCTTTCTGGCCAGCAAAAGACCTGGAAAACCATTTCATGGAGCCATTTAATATTGGAAATGGCCCAATCTATTTAAACAAAGAAGCTTATTTAAATGCTGGAGCCCACCAGAGCATCCCTCCAGGACATATCTTTGTCTCCCCCTTCTCTCCCTCCATGACGGCTAAACAACACCTTTGACAGTTCTTTTCTCCAGAAGCTGAACAGCACCATTTTATTTGGGGGAGAAAAAAAGAGTAAGTGTTCTATGATATCATCATCATCACAGTGAGCTGCAAATTAGTTAAATGACATGAACAACTGAGACTGTGGAGTTATTTCTTGGAGTGCAACACTGGCTTTACTATCCCTTGAAACTGCAGAGGTGCTAGTCTTTAAAATCAGTTTAATGTAGATGTATTTTCAAAACCCCACAAAGTTGACATCCTTTTTGACTTGGATGCAAAAGAAGAAAACTCAGTGTGATCTCTGGGATGGGAAAGGGAAAAGCAACAATGTTGTCCCTACAAAGAACAAACACGAGGCTTCTGCTGATGAAGTTGCGATGTGAGGGGCTGCAAGGTTCAGATTTCCTCCCAGAGTTTCATGTCATTCATTCAGACAGATTCAAACTATTTATTTAATAAAAACCAAACCCTGGCCCTCTGAAACCTGGTTTCAGTTGTGACCAAGGTAAATGCAGACATGGAACAGAAAACAGTGTTGGAGTTGGACTCAGCTACCCGGCCAAATCACCTGAAAGCAAAGCCCTCACAGTTATTGTAGGCACATGGAACTGTGTCTGTTAACTTAGAAATGAATAATGAAAAATGTCTCTTTTCCTAAAAGAACAGTTATATTGTTGTGTAATAAAGAGCAGATGTCAAAAAGGATTTCAAAGACTTGGTTAAAAAAAAAAAAAACAAAACCTTAGGAAATCTGCACTGCTCTCCCTGACTTTACCAGAGCTGCTCCAGCCCCCCCCCAAGCAAACACGACATACATGTGTTGTCACTTTGCTTTAATTTGGGAGTACAGTCCCTGGGAGCTCCGGCATGTCCTGGGCGGGGAATCTCGTCCCAGCAGCAGGGAATTTCCTGGAATGCAACTGGCAGCACAGGGCCAGCTCTTCTGAGGGGGAATGGCAGGCCAGAAGTGAAGGGAAGCTCATCTCAAGGAATAAAGGGTAAGGCACAGCCAAGTGCAGGGACATGTGCAGGCTCTGCTCATCCCCATCCTGCAGGAACGCTGGGGCAGGAGCTGGGACAGCCCCACAGGGAGCCAAGGGTGGGATCCTCAGCAGATGTGCCACAGCAGCCTTGCTTGGGCTTCACAGAGTGTCCAGTTTTACACTGCTGAGCAACCAGCTCAATTCTTTAAGTGTTTAAACTACAACACTGAGCTCAAGGTTCATGTGCAATTTTATTAGAGCACAGACTTGCAGCCAACTGTTTATCTGGTGTCTGGCCTAAGTGCTGATAAAGACTTGGCTGAAGTTTATATAATCTGCCATTAATAAATGCAATTTATGACAGTCTCAGGCAAAGACATGACCACTGCTGGCTCCATTAATGGTGCACTCAGCACAGGCCAGGAATTTGGTCTGAACAGAGACAAGACTTAATTCATTTTTTGTCCCTAAATGCCTGGGATCTAGGTCAGGCCCAAGGCAAAAGATGGTGTAAATCTAAAGGCTCCATGTCAGAAGTGCCAGGCTTTGCTAATATGAGCTTAGTTACTTTAACACAACCCAACACTGCACTTTATAATCCCAGCACCACGTGTAAAGCAAACTCTGGCTGCAGTAACCACACTCCAGCCCAGTGACAAGCCCTGAACGTGACAGGATGGATGTCTGAGCTTCACCCTGCTCACCAGGAGTAGCTCTGAGGTGCAGCAGGACAGAGCACAGCTCATAAACACCATCCCAGGACTGATGGCATTGAGATCAGACAGACAAAACCTCTCACACCAGGACCCTGTGTTCTCCCCTCTCACCCTTGTCCTTGTGCTGCCCCTTTGCCCAAAGCCCAGCTCAGGGCCAGCCCCAGATGGGGGGGGTCTGTGGTGAGCACCCCACTGCAAACTCTGCAAGGACAAACATCTGCCAGCTACAAAAAATAAATATACAGGAGTAACTTTGGTTTCCATTCGTGCCCGATCTGAGGAGAATTTAAGGAAATCAGTTTATTTGATAAATTCTGGTGTATTTAAAACCAGCATAATATAAAGGTGAGGCCCTGGCACAGGGTGCCCAGAGCAGCTGTGGCTGCCCCTGGATCCCTGGAAGTATCCAAGGCCAGGCTGGACAGGGCTTGGAGCAGCCTGGGACAGTAGAAGGTGTCCCTGCCCATGGCACTGGATGGGATTTAAGGTCCCTTCCAACCCAAACCATTCTGGGATTCTGTTATTCTCTGATGCATTGCCTATAAGATATTAAATTTACACTTACAATTAATGCAATATGTACAAACCTGATTCCTATGGAAGCTCTGCATATTTAAAAGAACCTATATTTAAATGTACATACACTTCATAGTTCCAATTCATCCTTTGCAAAATTCCGTGGCCCTATCTGAAAGCCAAGGGACATGTCTTTGCAAGATCTGTGATGAATGAGATCCAGACCTGGGACTGTTTCATAAAGTATCATCCATGCCAAAATCCTCATCCAAAGAAAAATTCCAAGAACAATGATGAGGATTCTAAATATCAAATACCTAGTTCTGCTTTACTTAAAGCAAAAGAGAAATTTATAAATGCATACATAAAACACCTAAAAAGCATATGTCAAAAGATGTTAAAAGGCAGACACCAAACATAATTTCTAAAATACTATTAAATGAGTGATTTTTGGTTTATCTTTTCAGCGTCTAAACACACTGTGATTTAGTGCTAAATAATTTACTCATCTTAACTTGGAATTTAATCATCAGAGTTTAAATGCTCTAGAAGCTGACGTGCCCTGACCCAGCTGCAGCCGTTCCCTGGGTGCTGTCCCTGTCCCGGAGCAGAGATGGGAGCTGCCCCTCGGGAGGAGCTGCGGCCCCCGGGGAGCTCTGCCCTCAGTCTGCCCTTGTCCAGCTGAGCAAACCGAGTGTCCTCAGCTGCTCCGGGTGTGGTTTCCCATCCAGACCCTCCACCAGCCAAAGCCCAGCTCTGAATTTTGCAGGGTTTTCCAGGTTGCTCTGCTGCCCTGCAGGCTCTGAGCAAGGAGCTCAGGTGTTCACTGCCACCTGGGGCAGAGCAGCACAGCTGCCTTTGGGCACCAATTCAGCTCAAAGCAGAACCTGAGCATATGGCAGCACCGTCACAGTGACAGTGCAAAATACAAAACTCCATCTTATCCAGGACGAAGTTAAGGCAACCCCCATCGTTTGCATTTTACACACGTGGTGATTCATTTCCCCAGCAGTAAGAGGCAGTGTCCTCCAGTGGTCACAGCTCTGGGCATGGAGTGAGGAGCCCCCCAGGCACCTCCTGCACAGCCCGTGGCCACTCTGGGCTAGAGTGCTCCAGAAAGCCACCGAGGTGCTTAACATACACTAAAACAAGCCCAGAGTGCCCAAATATTTTCAGACATTTGGCTCTCAGACAAAGTTCTGATGCCCCACTTGCAAGATTAGGACCTTTTCTTTCTTTAAGAAGCCACGAGGACACAGAGACACCTCCCAGTGTCAGCACAGCACTGCTGCAGGAACTGCACAGGCATGGATAAATCTTCACCCCATGGAGAAGCTGCTGGGAGGCCCAGAATATGAAATATTTTAACTCTGCTGCCCAAGATTCTCTTGAAATAAAAGAGGATCAAGCCACTCACTGTGAAGACTGCTGAAATCAGCTCAAATTGAGAACAAGTGGGGTCTAGGGAGTCCAGCACATCATAGAGTCATAAATAGTGAGTACACTGAGACTCTGTGGGACATTAGTGCCCTTTTTAACCATAAAACTACTGTATTGCCAGCATCTTTAGGCAGGTAAACAAAGGAAGAGGATTTTGGTTCCAAATGCAAATCACATTGTTCTTCCAGCTGAAAATGAGCCATTAAACAATTTACTGGATTATCTCTGAACTTCATCGAAAGTGCCAGAGCCAAGAAAGGTCTGGGTGGGACTCAGCCGAGCTGTCAGCCAGTTTCAGACCAGAGCACAGGGGCACTGCAGGTCCTACCCTGGGCAAAGTGAACCTTCCTGGATTTTCCCCAGGAAAGTGACAGTCCATAATAAGACCAGCTGGACACAGTTCTCCCAAAGGTTTGCTGTACTGAAGTGAGACGTTATCGAGTCCAAATCAGCATGGTCACCACAACATGACGAGCTCAGGGGTTTTTAGGATCTCTTGTCCCGTCCACAACATTTTGATTTATGCCAAGTACACTTCTGAAAGCACAGCTCATTTCTGCTTCAGCCCAGTTTTAAGTGACTGGATCCTGGACATATTATCCCAGGTGAAGCTGATTGAAAATACTGTAATTAATAGACTTAAACTAGATAAATACTCAGTGTAACTACATTAATCTCACCCAAAGCACATAACCCACAGCGAAACAAGAGCATGTAACACAAATGCTGTCTGAAATCAGAAGGGATGGAAATTGTTTTAATCAGACCTCTCTACCTAGAGAATGTCGTCCAGCACATGTAACAAAACCTCTCAGCTCATTGCAAAGTTGGTGCCTTTCCAAGCAATAAGGATTGTGATACATGGAGACATGTTACTAGGGAACTTGATGAAATGCTAGAGTTGAGAGAAAAATTTTTGACCTAGTGGGAGTCCTGGAATTTCTCAGAGCATTGCATATTTGGAGCTGCATTGCAGCCAAAAGCAGCAGGCCAGCCTTCAACATTAAACGCTTCTCCAGAGCACTTAGAGGCTCTGCAGTGGAGACAGAAAACCTAATCACATTTTAATTGAGCCACATCAGATTTCCAAATTCAACATGCATTCAAGAGATATTTACTCCAATTACAACACAAACCCTCCAGGCCCTTCTGCATAAGCAAGGAGCTGGGCAAGGACAGGCTGGAGGGTTTAAATGTGACCACGCACACAGTGCCAACACTCCATCTGACAGCACTCCCATGGAGAGGCTCCCTGGCACTGCCTCCTCCTCGGGGCACTGCATTTCCCACTCCAAGGTTATGCAACCCCACCAAAGCAGCTGGGATTCCCATCAGCTGCTTGTAAACACTGGACATCTTTCCCAGTTTTTTCACTCCTCCCTGCAGGGAGAGCCTGATGATGGTGAGATTGCCACAGCGCCAGAGGAGATTTCCTGGAAACAAGCCTGGGCACACATTTATGTTGCTTAATGAGATGGACCAAGAAAGGGCTCATGGAAGGATTTACACAGTAGCTCAGCACCTGTTAAACTGAGCACTTGTGGGTGGTTCATTGCAGAGCACTTAATCTGTTGTAAATGCAATAAAATTTTAAACAACTTTGTTCTAATACCACATCTCTTACAACATTACCTGTTCAATAAACCTGCACTGTGGTATGAGGTGATGCTAATCCAGGACTGCACATTCCTGACAGGATCATCCTTAGAAACTTCTGCCTGCTCCTGCCATAGCCCACAGAAAGACACTTGTGACCCTTGGCACACAAATCAGCCCATGGAGCTGAGGAACAAGGAGCACTTTGGTGGGAGCAGGTTTTAAGTGGGTCGCTGGAAACTGAACATCTGCTTCAACAAGATGTAACTGACTCTCCCTAATACAAAATGCAACTGGACTGAACCATCCCTGAGCAAACCAGGAGGAAACCTGTCTGAAACCAGTGCTGCTGACTGCTGGCAGTCACCGCCAGCAGGACTCTTCCCTGTGGGCCCCAGCTGTTTGCAGATGGTGATCCTGAGCAGAGCCCGGGACTGCTCCACAAGCTCCAACACTGAGCAGCTCGCTGGCCAAACTCCCTTTGCATCCCCCTCACACTTCTAACACCCCAAGCAGCACCCAAAGATCTTTTTTTTTTGCCTCAGGCTTAAGAGATGTTAAGGCAGCAGTGATAATTATTGCTTTAGCTGTGTTTATTCTAAGCCCTGACTGCACCCGGGGATGATTCTGCACTATTCTCCTTGTCCTATCCAAGGCTCTTCCCAGATATTTCCATGTTTAGTACCACACAGAGAGCTCAAGATGCATTTCACAGTAACAGAAGAACCAAAATGGCCTTTTCCTGCCACATTTCTGTAGGAGATGAGGTTGGAAAGGTGTATTATTACATGCTGAACCTCATGCACTCAAGGCCAGGCTGGACAAGGCTTGGATCACCCTGGACTGTGGAAGGTGTCCCTGCCCATGGGACTGGATGAGCTTTGAGGTCCTTCCAACCCAAACCATTCTGGGATTCTGCAATTTCAAACTGTGTCAAACAGCTCAGAAGCAGAAACACTGAGGATATTGCCCCTCAGTTCTCTGCTGAAGGAAAAGGTGTGGGTTTGTCCAAGACTGAGTTGTGCTCACAATTGGTCTGAGTGCAGCGACCACAAACCCAGTTCAGATTCTGATAATTTTTTTATGAATTTGACAAACACTTCTCTTACTCCAAGCCTGTTAAAAAAGCTTTTAAAAAGAGGAAAAGTGCACCTCCTCTCAGTGACTAATGGAACCATGTCCTGTAGGTAACAGGTGACTTGAAGACACCCAACTTTGCCCTCAAGCTGCCTTGACAGGGGTTGAGAGGGAATTTGTTTCCCTGATCATCACATGACTAAGTTTAAAGGAAATTTATCATTTGGTTGAGGCAGAGCACTGCTATTTCCTCGATGGAAATGGAAACACTAAATCATACATTTTTCTCACATACCATATTTTGAAAGGTCTGCATTCTTTCACGTCTCAGGCTCAAACATTCCCACAGCTAAAGCTGAATCTGAAAGTATTCAACTCTTGAGCAGAGCACTCTCACCTCCAGCAACCCAAAAGACACCCCAGTTCTACTTGCAGCCTTGTCCATCCAATATAAATAACTCGGGCTGCTCACTGGAGATTTATTATCTTTACATGCTCCGTTCATCGTTGGCCTTGGCAGACATGTCTGGGTTTAGAGTGAAAGATAGCAAAACTTGACAAACCTTAAATCCCAGCGTTGCAGAATCCTATTAGGTAACAGATGGAAAAGATAATTAGCTGACAACTCAACCATCACATGCTTCATTAGGAGCCTTATTCCTATCAGACACATTCTCTCCCAGATTTTATCTTCAGGACAATGAAGGCTATTGTTTGCTTTGAACTGGCAAAAAAGCAAGGCAAGCTCATGAAGCCTGTATTCTTCTCTATATTCCGTGCTGTGCTTACACCTTAGGGACTTTCAGCTGCAAACTAGCCTGGGAATGCTGGGTCCAGGTTATTTGGTGGAAAAAAAGTTGAAGAAATTTTCTCACCAGCTTCTCTCTGCAAGGAGGAGTTGTTAATCCAATCCTTGGTGGCAGGGGAAACCTGTGAAACCATCAGCATGCAGTGCAGAATAAAGAGATGGACACATACAGAATGGCAGTTTCCTCTTTAACTGCCACAGTCAAACCCAGAGTTTCACTGCCTCTGCTTGTGTTTGTAAAGAAAGATCTCTTTTTTGTTGTTTGAGAGATTGTGCATCTTGCTCATCTGCAGCACAGCTCTGCACTTCATGAGAAAATACTCAAAGCAAATGTGAACAGATGAAATGGCTTTTAACACTAAAATGGTTTGGTGAAATGTGTATCTTTTTTTATATAGGTCAAACCAAGTTTCCTCTAGAAACCTCTGGAAAAAAAAAAAAAAATCTAGGATTTGCAGCTTCCCTCTCCCTCCATGAGTTGTTCATTGGTAGTTCAAACCCTCTCCAGCTGTCAGACTCCAACTTCTCAGCCCCTGCCATGTCTCTCTCTCCTGCATAATTTTTAGGATACTCTACATGACCAGCCATATTTACAGTCCATTTATAAACAGCTCATGATTAATAATTGCATATTTTGAAAGCACTGAGATTACTACAGCAGAGGAACCCAATTAAAGCACAGAATACCATATATATATATATATATGGTAAAATGCAGGAACTTTTAAAGATAAAATTCCACACACAGTGTTCTTTTCTGTATTAAGGCACCAAATTTTTTGAAAATATGCAGGACTGGTGTGTTTTCCAATTGTAACTTCACAATGAACACTGAAATGCAGTCAATGTGTCTGCTGCTTATCAGAAACTTCACAGGTGAGTCTGAGAGCCAGCAGGCTCTGCTGCAAACATTCAGCCCTCTGAAAAGACAATGATTTATAAAAAGCCTCTAAAAACTACTGCAGCCTTATCAGAAGCTCAGTTACCAGTTTAACACCTGTAATACTAAAATACTTAGATTAGAACTTACAAGGTAGGAAATGAAGTAGAACTTGGAAGTAGAAAGTGACTTTAACCCCTCACAAAGACATCTTAAAAAGTATTTGGACACAAAACTTGCAAGCTCTCAAGGAGCCACCACTTACCTCCCAGAGAAGCTGTTGACAAACCTTGTACTGCTCACCATTGAGACTCACTGTAGTTTCAGCCCCATTTTAAGCATAAAAAATACATCTTCTTGTCTTTCCAAGAAACTGTTTCAGTCAAACTTTTTGACAGCCAAGATCCATGTGAAGTGACAAGAAGTCAGTCAGCATTGTTCAACATCATTTTAATCTCCACTGAGGGAAAATTATAGAAACATGTTAACACAAACAGCAAATGTTTGGGGAAAGACCATATGGTGCCATGATGGGGGTTTAGTTCATAGAAATGTAATCTAGAATTTTATAAAAATTATATGAAAGAATAACAACATCTTTCAGTAATGTCAGACAGTATAGAAAAAATAAATCTCAACATTAGTCGTACTCTGATGGTCCTTCTAGTAAGAAATTTAAAAGTGCTCTTTAATCCCAGTGTAGCAACTCAAACTTAGTGCAATAGGTCAGATCTGGTTTAAAGCAGGTATTTATAGCAGTTGTGCAATTCCTACAACTGACAAACCCCATGATCTAAACATGAACACTAGATGAGGTAAATATTATAATTAGAATTAAACATTCCTTAAATAGCTTACACAACAAGACTACTACGAGGAAAATCCTGGTGCTCCCTCACAGGACGGCGCCAACCTAAACACGACGTAAAACTTGTAGTACAAATCAGTGAAAGTTATAAAAGCTCTTGCAAAATATACAGTTTAGTACATTTACAATCCACTGCTACCCACAGTACCTAATGCACAATATACCAACTTGAACAAAGCCAAACTTCCCAGGTAGTGCAACTGAATTTGCTTTGAATACCCTGTTTTGTTCCCAAATCCTCCTAAAAGCTCCATATAAAGTTAGCACATGATCTTAATGTAGAAATGTCACTGCATTCCTCGATGAACAAGAATAATGAAGGATTTGCTTACCAACTATGACTGCAACTACAAGTACCATTACTCTCTGTAATGTGAGTGAAAAACACAGCACTAGTTGGGGAAAAATGATTTCAATGTACTCCTCACCATTTTATACATGGCAAGCTGGCAATAAATATAAGATAGCCTATATTTCTACACAATTTTTTTCTTCAGGGTTGCTGAGAAGTAAGATCAGCTTCCACTGGACTGCAGTTTCTCCATCTATGAGTTGGAGTGCACAAGAACTACTGCCTGTCACATGCAGAGCTCGTTTGGAACACCAGACTGCTGATGGGGAGCCCTTATGGCTCATTTGCATATGGAGCCAAAGGTGTTTCATATTCTATTTCACAAGGTGTTTATGAGCAAGATTTAAGTCACTATCAACAACAGGAATAAACTATGAATTTACAAACATTCCCTCTAAACTGCCTATGGCTTCAAAGCCATAAACAAACTGCCCTGGCTTTTAACAGTATTGCACTTCCCTTTAGTGTTCAACTGACAGTTGAAGTCTGCACAGAACTCGTTTTTTAACAGTATTTCAATTTAAAAAGCAATAAATAAAATGCAGTATTTAAAAAACCCCACAAAACAGTAGCTTTAGTCTGTATTTCTCCCACCTCAGACCATGCTGCAGCACCTGAAACAGGTCTGGGACAGTCTTTGGATGCCAACTGCATAGTTCTTCCAACATAACAGACCCCCCCCGCCCCAATCAGAGAAGCAAATTAAGCTTTCTACAGCAATATTAGACATGAAGACGGTACCCTTGAGTGCATATCTCAATTAGCTTAAAAGGATGTGTAGCCTTAGCTGAAGATAAATTCAGGAGTTAGACAGAGTTACTCTGTATTGCCTCTGGGTTATGTGTTAACACTCAGCGACCCGTCACTGCAGTGACAAGTTGCTCAAGTCCTTGGCAGAGTCTGTGACCATGTTCTGCAGGCTGGGACTGCCCAGGGCACAGGCTGGCCTGCCCCTGCCCAGCAGCCCCAGGCTGTGCAGGTTGAGGATGGAGTCAGCGATGATGCGCGCCGTCCTCTTCTGGTACCCGCCCGACGTCACCATCAGCACGGGCACCCCGCGGCTCCGCGCGGCCCTGAACACCACCTCGTCCCTCTTCACAATGCCCTGCAAGGTCACCACAGGGGAAAAGTCAGTGATGGTGATGCCTTCACTTTTAGCTTTTCTGTTTCTCAGATTCTGTACCGCCTTAGTGCGTAACACTGAACTTCACATAGTGTTACCCAGTTCTCCTCACAGCTCAGTCAGACAAAACAATCCTTTTCCAGCCCAAGGACACCACTGCAGCTTCAGGCCCAAAAGGTACAGACAACAAGGAATTAAGGAGAGCAAACTGGGAGGACGGGACCTCATAACCTGAAGCTGTAATTGGACAATTAACCCCAATATATAAATGGACCAGAACTTATAAAAGTGTTAAACCTCATGACTCACTGTCCATCTTGGGTCCATCTTGGGTGGAGCCTCAGCCAGGCTCTTGTACTGCCCAAGGCCCATCCTTTGAAGGCCTTTTAATAAATCCCTATTTTATTCCTTTCATTCTGTCCAGCCTCTGTCCCAGGTAGCCTCTCAAGGCATCAACAGCAAGATGATGCTTCAGTTCTAACCTGTGGTTTATGGATTTAGAGTATTGGATGCTTGCTAAATGTTTAAGCCTTACAGGTTACAGTACCAATGAAAAATTCATTTAGAAGTCCTGCAAACTCGTTTGCATGCATAATCATCAAAAAAACCCAAAAACAACCACACCACCCCCCAAAACCCCCAGCAAATCAAGTATACTTGGCTTGTTTTAGGGGAGACAGCAGAATAAAGTCTTTAGTACAAATTCCTACTAGAATTCCAGCTCAAAGGCCATAAAGTCAAAACTGACTGCAAATTTTACAAGTGTTCACCCTATCTCCCAGATGAGGAACTGAGATTAGGAAAGACTCTCTGAATTCACAGTGCTTTAGTTTGTGCTCAACTTGCACAGCACCTCGTCAAAAGTTTAGTAACTTGATCAAAATTTCACAAGCCTATAGAAGAACCCAAAATTCAAAGCAAATTTTACACATTCACAATCACTGGCTGAGTGTTAAGTCCCAGTTTCTGCAATAAGAGCCTGTTGGTTAATGCTAGAAGAATCTATGGCTGAAGGGGAAGTTGCAGAACATAAGCAATGGTAAATGCATAAAAAGAAAATGAATTCTAAGTAATTTCTTACTAAGAGAAAGATATGGAACTGAAAAATAACAAAGACTGCTGATCGAGAGGTGCTTCACTGTCACTGAACCCAGGCAGGAGCAGAGTGTGAGTCTTCTGGGTTTCAGATAAGCACATGAGGGTGAACAGAATTAAAATCTACTTTTTTAAAAACAGAGTTCCAGATAGATGCAACTCATTACAACTCCTCAAAAAAACCCCCAAAAAAACCAAAAAACAAAACCCCACAAAATCCAAAAAACTTGCAACACAACTGACACCAGCTTAAAATGGACAGCTCAAAACTTAAACAACTGCAAAGCTGGAGAAGGGAAAAGACATCACAATGCAATCAAATACAAATAGAAAAAAAAATCAGGAAGCAGCAGCAGAAGTGTTTCAAAAATGAACATGCACTGCTCAGGCTGCTTACAGGAAAAGTGGAAGTACATCAAGAAATAACACCCTGCCATTAATTAGACCACAAACAGATGGCAAAGGGAAAGAATAAAACACAAATGTAGCAGAAAAAATGTATCTTGTAAAACCATCCAAGAGTATTGTTCACCGCACAGTCTGACACAGCCCTGTGAAAGAACCACGAATAACAAATGAACAGTAAGACAAAAGAAACTGAAGAATTCAATTAGAAACAGATCCTTAAAGGAAGCAACAGAATTACAGGAGGAGCTGCAGGGCCCTGGGGAGCCAGCAGTGGATGCAGCACCATTACCCCACCCCAGAACTGGAAGCAACCCCTGCTCACAGGAGCCTCAGTGCTCCAGCAGCTCCAGGGGGAGCCCAGAGGAGCTCAGGGGAAAACATGGGCTTATTCCCACATTTCTGTGGAAAACAACAGCCTGGCACAGCTCCCACTTCCAAACAAAGGGAAGAGGGACTCAGCTGATGCACCACAGGCTTTTCTACAGCCTCAAGAACCAGGAAACCATCACTCAGAGCACTCTGAGGAGCCCCATTCTGAGTACAGCTAACACTGCAGCAGGAGCTCAAAATAGAAATCTTCAGGAGCAGGACTGAAGCCTGGACTGAGGACCTCAGCAGAGGGACTGTGCAGGCACAATGCCCTTCCAGCACTGGGATCCCAAGCCTGCACAGCAGAGACAAGAACCCTGCCCTCAGAGCAGACACTACAGGCCTGTTCCTGTCCCTCCAGCTGTGCCTTCCACCTCTCCTCATGGCCAGGGAAGCTGCTTCACCTTTCTTCCCCCATCCTTACATTCTCTGTCTGTGCAGCAAGCTACAGCAACTCATTTTTCTTGGCAGTTAACACTGCTCCTTCTCAAAGTGCAGGAATTTGGATTATTTTTAAAGCTGCCACTCCCCTTGGTGGCCACTGCTCCCCAGAGGGCTCTGCTTCACCAAACCCCACCTCACACCTCAGCCACCTCCTCTCCAAGGTCCCAACCAAGTCCAAGCCCCTCAGCTCTCCCTTCATGTGAGAACTGAACAGAATTAACACTGAACAGATCAAGTGGTGGCTCCAAGAGGGGAACCTGAGAGCTCACAGATCAAACCAGCACTTTTCTGTATTGATCTGGTGGCCATTAAAGAGACCTAAATGTGAAACGGGAGAGATAGCACAGAGGAAGGAGAAGGAATCACTAAAACCTATGGAGGAAATAAGAGGACTGTAAATTTTTGCTTATTTTAAGAAAACAGAAAGGTGAAGACTTCTATGAAGCTTTACAGAATAAACCAAACTTTGAGTCCGGTACCAAGCTGGGAAGAAAAAGTAAATGGTATCTAAAGAAAAGGAAAATAACCATTCATTTGCTAAGAATACACAGCCAGGCTGCACAAAATTGTTATAACCCTGATGGCAGGTCAAAACAGCTGGCAGTGCTACAGAGGAAATTAGGTGTAAGACACACACTGGGGGCAGGTGACAAAAGAAAATACATTGCAAAATGGGGCATGTGAGGGGAAAAAAAGAACCAAAGAGAACAAACCAAGCAGGGAAAATAGAAGTCAGGTGAAGTGTGAAAATATCCATATCTATCTGGTTACTGTTTGGGTGTTGGCAATCAGGGTATTTTAAAGAGAAGATGAATGATACTGGAACAGGCACCAGAAGAAGAAAAATACTCAGAGTCAGGGAGAGGCAAGAAGGGAGAGGAGGGTGAGAAGGCAAGGGAGATGATGTGTGTCTGTGCCTGGGGAGGCTGTGCCCTCCAGGCTCACACACCTGGGGGGAAATGGCCAGGCCTCCCAGGGGATCCCCATCCAGAATGTCAGTGCCAGCATTGTAAACCACGATGTCGGGCTTGAACTCGTTCAGGGCTCCCTCCACGTGGGTGTGCACCTTGTGCAGGTACTCGCTGTCCTCTGTGCCCCACTCCAGCTCCACTTTGCGTTTTATGGCACCTGAGGGACAACAGAGCAAGCATTGCTCAATAAACAAGGCATTGCTTTGGAAGAAAATGCACAATTTAGGTAGGCAAGCGAAAAAAAAATACATTTCGGGCAGCTCTCTCAATGCATTGCATTTTCACAGATACATGAATTAAAGAAAATTATTCAACTGCTTGTTTTCTCAGCGAACGTAAAGCACAATGACCTTGAAAAAATTCCATTGAAGAGAGAAAATTAGGTGCAGGGCAAAAAAAAAAAAAAAAATCTGAGATGCAAATGGAAAGTGTTATTGAAAAACAGCTGATCTGCAAGTCCAGTTACCAATCAGCAGAGAAATCATAAAGAAAATTATTAACTTAAAAGTAACCTAAATAAAGCATAAGGCAAAGAAAACATTGAACTGCTATTGCAGAGAAAGCAGCTGGGGGAAAAACAAGATAAATATCACTGAGAAATTATGAAGATGGTTTATTTTTATCACAACACTTAAAACTTCACAGCAAGGGATCATGAATTTATGTGAACTGCTTTATGAATGTATAACAAGACTCAGCTTTGCCCCAAGCATTTTCAATTTAATGTTCTTACCCTGTAATCCTACCAGAAGAGCAAATATCAATTCTTAATTTAAATCAAATTATTTCTAATGCTTCTAATAAAGCAATAGGAGTAGAAAATGAAGGCTGAGGAGGTAAAGGAAAGAAACCCAAGGTTATGCAGGCCAGTTTTGGGTGCTTTTATGGGGGAATGTGTGACTCTACCTCTGAATTAATCAAACCCATGCCAGAGCTGTTCCAAGGCATGACTTCTGCCTCACACTAAATGATGTGCAGTCTCACACCTCAAATGTGGCTTCAGCCCCCACCAGGTGTGCAAGAATGCACTCAACCCAGAATGACACGTAATTACTCTCGTGATTGCTGCCTTTTGTTCTGCTTTCCATCCTTGCTCAGCATCAGTGAAGCTTTTCTTTCTCATCCTGTTATTTTCTATTGCATCAACGTTGGTTTGTTTATGGTTTCTCTGAGTTTCAGCCCTTCCTGCTTACCCTTCAGTGACCTAGTCCTATTCCTCATCCATCCTTTCTCTTGCTAAGCCTGTGTAATTCCACACTGCTCCCCCCAGGGACTCAGTGTGCTTATGGCTTAGCATTGGCAAGGTGAGCTGCTCCTTTTTTTCCCTTCTCTAATGAACTGCATGGGGCAAAAAATGTGTAGAAGAGGTTCCTGCAATAAAACATGGGAAAAACGGGCAGGAAGTCCAAGGATCAGTTGGAGTTTACCCTAAGGATTCAAAATGTCATGTTCAAGCCACCCCTGTTCAAAGTCATTCCTCCTGTGATCCCATTTCTGCCTGGTCACCTGTTGGAAAGGGTTTAAGGGACTTAGCCACAAAAATCCCATTTAGCCATTCTTATGCAAACTGCAAGGAACTGCATATTGGCTCTGGCCCAGCCCTGTGCACCTCACCCTTCACCTGCACCAAGGCAGTGCTGGTGTTCAGTGTGCCACTGCAGCTCAGGGCTTCACACTGGCTAACGAGGACTGACTGTTTTGGGCTTCATCCATCTGTTCAAAGGCTGCCCTGTCATAGATGAATAGGGGGATGTTTTTCCTGGGGGAAAAACCCCCACACTTGCCTCCAGACGTGGTGTGCTTTAGATGGTCATTTTTTAGCTTAAAACCTTGAAATACTACAATTCTTAATATCTCCACCAGTCAAAAGACAGCACTGCAATGCACTGAACCTAACTCTTGTCAAGAATCCAAATGAAGTAGGTTTTTCAGAACAACAGCATCACTGAAGGAATCCAACAGCAGAACAACTCCCCCAGCAACCCCTGACTCAGTGAACAAATTAAGCCTGCAATAAATGTCAGAGTAACAGAACCAAAGACAAATAAACTTGGGGCTTTTGCATTCCAATTTAACCATTTTCAAAGCCCCACTAATTAATTGTGGCAGGTCACAAGGTACAATAGACACATCACAGCAGGGATAAACAAACCACAGCCAAACCAAAGGGGGAAGTCCCCATCCCTGCAGGGATTTAACGGTGTGGATGTGACATTTGGGGACACTGGTGGCAGTGCTGGGGGAAGGGCTGGACTCAACCTCAGAGGGACTGCCTTGCCTTGTTTCCCACCTTGTGGCACATTCAGATGCAGATTGTTTCCCTCACGCTCATCAAACAAGTTCTACTGGCAGGGCAACACCTGAATTTGTTTTAACTTCACTCACATGAAACCTTTTTACACAGTGTCAGCCAATCCTCAGTGAGTTCTCTCATAAATGTAAGGTAAGGGAAGGATGAAGTTCTATCATCTCTCTTCAAATCAAAGGATTATTCAACTCGCTGCTCCAAGCTTGGGAATGGACTGCTACCAACATCCACTGACTCCTCCCCACACCCTGCACTCCAGAAAGTCATTCCTGAAGTGAGGGAAAGCCCTACAGCATGAACACTCTTGTGATGTATCACAGTGAGCAGTGAAAATGATGTGACATTAAACATAATTAAAAAAAGAAATCCAGGTAACAGTGCTGCAAGGAAGCTTAGTAGTAAATAAAAAAGTAATGAAACAACACAGTAGGTCTGGTACATTTGGGAAGATGAATTTCAGTTATACTCACGTTTAGCAAAACCATCCCCTGGGTAAATATATCTATTGTATGCATCCATAATATAAACCCGAGGATCATCCATAAAGTCCCTCTCATGGCCATTTCCCTGAAGGAAATTTACAGTTAGCTATTCCTAGCAAGTCAACACAATTAAATTCTAGAGTAATTAACATTACAGAAGCTCTAATATTCAAAACTCCTGTGTCATTCTCTTATTTATAGTCCTGGAGGTTGTTTTGAGGTGTAGAGTTTTGGGGGGCTTGATAGTATCAGTCTGAAGGCTGCAGGTATTACCACAAATAACATCCTTGTCTCTCTCAAGGTGATTTGCATGGATCTCATTACACATATAAGAAAAATAAGCACAAATCAGAACCCAATTGTCCTCAAGAGCATCACAAAAGCAACTGTGACCACCAAACAGATCTGTCATCTTCCAACTGTGCAAGAAGAAGTCACTTTCAACTGCTGCAGGAATACTGAGTGCTCTTATGTAAGAATTAATAAATAAACAAAGCAGACTAGAGCTCTCCTGGTAACTCAAGCCTTGGTGAGGTTAAGTATTCCCTGGAAAAATTACAAACACTAACCCAACAGTTTAACACAAGAAATTCCCTACAAAAAATTGAACTGGGTGTAGACAGATGCTTGAGAGAAAACTCGGATTTGGAATAGTTTTCCCTCCCCATTTCTGAATTTAAATACTATTCTTTTGGCTCTCACTTATTTTCACTAATATAAAAATAATTTTACCACAGCAATCACTAAGATAATTTTGTTTAAATAAGATAATAGTAAGATAAATTTGTTTAAACCATCATACAGGACCACAGCCCCTATCCCCAGAATTTCACTTAAACTACAGAAACAGACTTTCCATAGATGTATCTACTGTAATTCAGTTTTTATGCTGACAAGCAGCAACTCTGTTTATTTCTTCAGCATTTTTGGTCCACCAACAGTTCATGCACACAAGCCCAGGAATATGAAAACCTCTGGGGGAACCATTTCCTTATGAGAGGTGAAACTCACCACTACACTAAGAATTGGAACGGTCACAAGATGAGAATATCTGCATCCTTAAACAGGATCTGCTGAGCTACTTCAGACACCTCTCATCCCCCCAGGAAAGGAAACAACAGGTTGTTTTAATGTGCACACTGAGACTACCAGCACATCTGAAAACCAAAACACATTCCCAGAATTTTTCAAAACCAAACCATCCCCACGTAGCACAAAACAAATCCACAGCCTGACAGAGAGGCTGAGGAGAACCATGAACACAAAACAACTTTCTACTGCATTACCTGTGTCCTGCTATCATGCGGATTTTAGGACACATAAGAGAAATGAGACAAGATTAAAAACTTGCAGCCATTAGGCTTCCTAATGTGTGCCATGGAACTGTGTGAAAATGGTTTCTTTACACATAATCAATCACCTGAAATGCCTCAGGTTGGACATCACTTTGGTGCATTAACTGCCTTTCTAAAAATACCATTTCCTTCCTTTCAGGATTTATTTTGCAAATCCCACCAAAGCTGAGATTTGATCTCGGCACCACAGTAAATCACCAAGTGAAGAGGGATGGATCCTTTACTTCATTAGCCCCAAGGTAGGTTTAAAATTAAATCACTGAAGGTCAAATCCCTCCCCTGCAGAGGCTGCTGCAGTGACCAGGCATTCAGAACCCGCTGGGATTGTCTGGAGAGATCCTTGTTCCTCATCCCTGGATACCCGGAGTGCAACGCAGCAAGATTTACACATGCAGCCACATGATGGAGCTGCAACTCAGGTTAATTTTATTAAACTGGCTTAAGAGCCTTTGGGGCCATAAAATAATTGAAGAATCAACTCTTCACAATTTTCATAATCTCTGATTAAGTTCGTATTCAGTGAATTTATGTTTTTATAAAAAAAAGGTATTTATCACACAGTTGTATTTCAGGCAAAATATCTGCAGCACTGAATAGAGGTAAACTACTCACCTGATGGGCATCCAGATCAATAATTGTGGCTCTAGACACTCCTTGTACTCTCTCAAATAAGAACTGGATATACAGGCAAGGAAAAACATGGAGAAATGTGTGAAGTTAGGTGACAGATTGAACTGGAGGCTCAAAGACTGCACAGTGCAGGACTGTTGGAATTTGAATGTAGGGCACATCTATTTGTCTCAGTCACCAAATAAACTGAGATATGATTCTCACACATTTAATAAAAGCCACTCATTGACTGACATAAAAAGATAATTAAAAAAAAATAAAATAAACAGCAACCCTGTACATTTCCTGTACAGATATAAGAGAGAGGCCAGGCCCACCCAGGGATACAGAGCTGATGGTGCTGCCACAGGCTGGAGTGGAACCAGTGACAGCAGCCAACTGCAACAGCCTAAAATTTGGTGTTTAGAAAAAGCTGCTGTAAGGATTGTGTGCCTTAGAGCCACTTTTAGTGACAGAACTCATTTCTTATTCTGTCTGAAAAGAAAAAAAATGGTTTTTACTTCGAGTCTTAACTTTGCTAAGTTGCTATCTGTAATGTAGATGTGGTAAAACCCAGAGATTTGGTACAAACTGGCACCCACTGTAATTTCTCAATCTGTATTTCAATGGTAGGTGAAAAAACAACACTGTGGTTACTTTTCTGCAAATTACCACGTACAGAAATTAGGATGTTATGTCACATGATTGTGCTGCAACCATTAGAGCTCTTTAATGTTTGATTATTACTGCTACTTTATAAATATTCTAGTATACAAATATACCATAGCTCATTTGATAAAAATAAGCCTTAATTGGAGAAGACTCTTACTTTAGCCATTCAACAGCTAAATACCAAATGCATTCATTCCCATTTGGTGACTATTTTGGAGTCACTCACATTTTTATTCATGAATCTGAACCAGTCTGAGCCCTGTACGGTGCAGCTTGATTCACAGAGGGGATTTTGGTCACTGCATTTGTCTTGACTGTAACCACTGAAATCAATGTGGAATGTCCAGGTTCACCTGCAAGGCCAGGGGAATTATCACTGAGGATATTAGAAATCCATCTGGTTTGATTTGGAGTGGTTTTTGCAAGACAACATTATCAATGAAATTACAGCAGAGCCAATTTACATTGATAGCTCTGACCCCTGCAACTCTTCCCTTCCACTTTACAAACTCTCCATATCCCATTTCCTGCCTATCTGGAAATGGCTTCATTTTCTCCTATTAGGATGTAAATTAGGAATTTATGTGGATTTCTCCTCCATTTGCACAAAGAGCAGAAAACTTCAGAGCAGTTCTTACCTTGATGGCCAGTGTGATGTCGGCATATGCACAAAATCCTCCCCCTTTGTCACTGGAGCAGTGATGGAAACCACCCCCTGAACAGGAAAACGGTGAAGGGGTGAAAAGCTACATACTAAACAAAAGCCAGGTACTAAAAACATTGGTGGGCTTTGCAAAGAGATGGAAATGAAAATCAGGTGCTTTTAACACACCATTAGGGTATCACTGAATTTGTACTCACCCACGTTGATGGCCCAGCCTCTATCCACAGCAAGTTTTCCTGCCTTAAAAAAAAAAAAAAAATAATTACAGTTGGAATTCCATGAATGAACGAGGCAACACTTAATGTCTTCTTCCACCCCAAAACACTCCTGGCATTTCAATGTGCTGTGGAATTTTCAGATCTTTCGCCACAGAAGCAGATCCCTGAGCACAACCCTTAACAAAAGTACCCTCAACATAAGGAGCTGAAAGAGCATTTGCTATGTCATCTGTATTTCCTCCTCTGGCAGCTGGAAAAGAGAAAGGGCAGTGCTGGGAAGAGTGAAAAATGAGGAAGAAGCTCCTGGTTTCCTTCCTGTTCATGCACAAATAGAGGAATGTAAGCTCAAAATCCTGGAACACAGACATAAAAACCACAGCTCCAGCTGGGGATGGGACCAGACAAGTGCTCCAGCGTGAAGTGTCCTGGGACTTCTTTTATTTTTTATATGATAGAACACACAGGGTATAGAATATTTTTGATCTCTTTCCCTCCAGTACAGGAAAACTGGGCCTGTATCTCTCCTTTGAACTCAAATGACATTCAGGGAAGGGAAAGTATTGACAGAGAAGAGATACACAAGGCTTAAATGATGGAATTTTAACTTAATTTGGCCAGGGAGAGTCAAACAAGTGTTTAGTGCAGCATTCCTTAATTTGTCTGTTAAAAGTAATATTACTTCAAGATATTACTAGTTACAAATGAAAAAAAAAATCATGTGGGGACAGAAAACATTTAAAAATTGATTATTTTTTGTGCGTAGTCATGGAAAGAAAAGATTACACATCCTATCCAAAATGAAGTTTGGACAGTCTTTATAACCAATATTTGCATTTGAACAGTTTTAATTCAGTACTAGGACAACTATTGGGATGGCAAACATGATCCTGCTATGATCATGCCAACTTACACAAATTAGATCTTGGGGAAAGACTGCAGTTTCTGAACTATAAAACCCATTAAGTCCCAGGGAGAACACATTATCTGCGATTTATCACACTTCCTAGGGATTCCTCACCGAAACCCAATCTTCCCAGATTGCTAAAATATCATTAAAAAGTAGAGAAACTCAACAGGAATTTTTGTAATAAACAGGCCCATCAGGAATAGCAGAAAATTGCACTTCTGACTCGTACCGTACACATTTTATTGTCTGATGAAGCAAAATTGCTTCTAAAGTACATTCGTATTTCCCCACAATGAAAAAAAAAAGTTAAAAATAACAGCACATGGCCTCAAGATGAATCCCAAAGTGCCCAGGAGTGGCATCTGTGTGTCAGAAGCCACGAGAAAAACCAGACCACTGGTGGGTCACATCTCTAACTGGTGAACACACCCCTGGGAGTTAAAGGTAACACAAGCACAGTGAAAAACATCCCCAAACTAGGGGAAAGTATTGCCTAGCTGCAACCAAGCTGAAAGAGGCTTCACACACACTGAGCTCCTGTCAAGAAACATCCAAGGCAGAGCATGAGGCAGCTCTAAACTCTCCCCAAGTTCCTCTCTCTCAGACCATTCCCTCTATTGCTGTGACAATCCTGCAGTGACAGCGTGGCTGGAATGAGAGGAAACTCTGCAGATCCTGCTCAGCAGGACTTGCTCTGAGCGACAACCAAGTATTTTTTTAAGCACCTTGAACTCTATGAAATTCTTTCTCCCTCCTCCTCCCTATCTCTGCTTTTGGCAGTCCCTGCCTACTAAAGGAGGCAGCACTTTTGTTACCTGGCCTGTCACCATAATCCAATACATCTGAAGACTTAGCCAGAACCCAGCAGGTTCTTTCAGGATTCAAATCCTTGAACAGTCCTTAAAAAAAAAGTTGTTTTAACTTTTGTATCTCCCAGCCTAACCTTCAAGATATATATCTAGGACAATAACCAGTAATAATAATAACCTGCAATAATCCCTGTTAAACCCTGTTCCTGTACCTGGCACAGCAGCACTGTCCAAGGCTGACAATCTGAGTTACATACACACCACAACTCCCAGGTTCACAGTCTTTGATGGACAGATTTAAATAGGATAAAAGTGGATCAAGAGCACCCCTTACCATTATTGTTCCTCCTGTCTGGGTTCGTAGAGGCTTCAGAACTTTCCTCTGAACAACAAAATTGGGAAGAAAGGCAACTGGTGGAATTTCTGTGATTGTAGCCACAACAAAGGACCACTGCAAGGGGGAAAAAGAGAGTTCCAATTAATGGAGTCTGGTTTAACGATGACATTTAGCTCTCTCATTAGTTGTTATTTACTGAAAAGGTGCTCACAGGCCCTTAGGAAGAGTTTTAATTCCACTTTTAGATGGAAGTGACCACATCAGTTTTTATTAGTGACCATCCTCACGTTTTTAACTATGAGAACCATCACTTTCCAGATTTTAGCATCGAAGTGTATTAAATCAGCAATCTTTCAGGAAGGCAGCATTACGTTCAGAAAATGTAATATCCCTCAGACTGGGAGGAATTGTAAAATGTCCTTCAGCTACACTTGATATATTGTTCAAACCTAAAATATCTATTCCTGTGTGGAATCAAAAGAATATACCAAGGAGAAAGCAAACACAAACAAACAGACAACTGAACTAAGAAGTTCAAACACTTAAGTGAACACACAGTGCAAACTTTAGCACAGAGAACTGATTAAAATTTATTTAGCATATTAAACACTTCTGGAAAATGTTTCAAGGAAACATTTTGTTCAAAAGTCTTCAAGGTTAGAACACAAAATATTTGCAATATGCAAATGCTTTTTCTGCAAACACATTGATTACTTCAAAGAACTTCCACTAACACTGCTACCAGTGATAACACTGCTAAATATATTTCAAAGCTTAAGTGACAAGCAAGGATACACCTGTCCAACCAGTACTGAAACACCGAGGGGCTGAGGATTATGACTTGCTGCCACTTACAAAGAGTCTGAACAGATCCTGTTTTCTGCCACATTAGGAGCTGTAAGGGACTGAGGGCATTGGCTGCCCCATTCCTGAGCTGGTCACAGCTGGCAGGATGTACAGGTGGGCAGTTTGAACCAAAGGGAATCACATCCCCATCTCAGGCTCCTCTGAGGCTCAAAGGAACTCCCCAGTTGGCAAGAGTTCAATTACCAGGTACTGCTGGATGGGTGAAGGGGTGGCATTGTTCACTGAAGTGCCTAAGCCCTAACTATATTTTGCCAACAGTTAATTTCAAAAATCTCTCTAGTTTTATATTTGCAAGATATTATTTTGTTATCATCTTATCAGCTGTCCATCACAAGGTGCTTTAATTATTTTTTTAGTACAGTCAATCTTGATAAAGCCCCTTTGCAAGACATTTTAGCTTTTGAAGATGCTCATTATTAAAAACTATATTCAATCCTGTCATTCTAAAATGGATACGAAAAGGTCACATTTGGATAGAAATCAATTTGACCTCAAACGTGAACAATAATCCCAGAGGAAGCTTTAATGAAGTTTAAAGTAAAATTAATGTGGACAGGGAGAAGCAGGAGCAATCATGACTCAAAGCAGAAATGATGCAGCTGCAGGTTTTTAAGTGGAGGTGAGCAGTCCAGGTGTGGGGGAGTTTTGGCTCCCAGGCTCACTGGTCACAGCTGGGGCCATTCCTGGTGCCACTCACTGCCCACACCCGGGATTGGCAATTCCCAACAGATGGGGGAAGTCACCAACTGGGAGCCAAGTCTGGGAGTTCAAAAGGCAGCCACAGGTGAAGGAAGATGCTTCTCCACTTAGTAACTGAAAATCTGTGAAATGTTTTATGCTTTTTTCTTCATTGTGCTTATTTTGTTTTCCAGGATTTCCCACAATAAATTCCCAGACCAGCTTTATCCTCAGCACTTGCATTTTAGTGTTTGCTCACTTACGTTACCATAGAACTTCTCATAAATAAAAAAAAGGAAAGGCACAGTCTGAAACTGGCTCTATCCTCATTGCCTACCTCCTTCCCAAGGTTCAGAATGCTGACACGCAAGAAATTCATTATTTTACATAACACTAGGAAAAGGCAGCAAGTGGAAAAGTACTGCAAGCAAACTACCCACAGTCCAGTCATCACCTTGGAGACACAAATTCCTCAGAGGAATAACTGAGGGGAATCACTTCAATTCCAAAGGCCAAACTTTGTTTTAAGGACTGTGCAGGGAAACAGGGAGACCCTTCCTGCCAACACACACCTGATTTCCAGCAGCAGAAGTACCTGGTGCACGCTTTTTGTTTTTCTTCACCCAACACTCAGCCGGCCTTTCAGCTGCTGTTAGACACCAATCACCACCTACTCTTGCAAGTGTAGGCAATTTCCTACCAAATTTATGTTCAGATTTTAAATGAACACTCAAGTGATCCATTATTTTAGGAGACCTGGGCATTCTGAGAAAGGCAAAGCGACTTTGCAGTCTTCAGAGCTGATCTAATACAAAACTACACCATTTACAGGTATTTGTCTGGATTTAAAGGAAAAATAGCACAGTAGACTTTGGATAAGGCAATAAAGAGTTTTCACAGGGCTTTTTCATGTCTAGGATGTTACTTTACTCTTGCAACGAAACACTTTTATCTTTGCTGCTTGGCAGGAATCTGCTGGCATGACCAATACAACATCTTCCAGTTCCTACACTTGCAGGAAATATTCTCTCCAGAACAGGAGGAGAGAAGGCACCCAGTTAATCCCATCTGGATGCACACAACAGTGCTGGTCTTGACCACAAGACACACGTTATCAGGACAATTCCCTGTGAAGCCATCCCATAGGTACTGAAAATATGATGGCATTCCAATCTGAGCTCTGCACATTAAACCCTGCTTCAATGAGGTGATTCAGTAAAAAGAGGTGGGTGGTTCTATGGAATTAAAAGTTCAATATCAAGAATAGCTGCAGTAATATCAAATCTAATGATGCATGAAATTGCATGTAACTTCACAGCACAGAATGAAGAAGCCTAAGAGAACTCAGAAAAGCAGTTAAGAGTGAAAAAAGTTCACACAAATAACAGATCACTTCTACAGAAAAATAAAACATTCCAGAAATAGCAATCCAAGGACTCTTCCACTGTAAAAAGGCATGGGTGACTCAAAATAACTTCTTCTGAATTACGGAATGGAAGATTTCTTTTCTCTCACGAATCCATTCTCTGCCCTCCAAGCAGAGTTGCAAAGTAAAAGTAATGTCACCTGCACTCAACTACTACCCAATTCCAGCCACAGAGGACTGGACAGATTCAGAACCAGAAATCTCACATGTTTATGTCTGAGAGTTACACCGAAGTTAAACAAACGACCCGGTGTTTCCTTTAGAAATATACAAGGAATGTTCTTCATCCCCCCTGCTGTCCTGTGTGAGCTGGCTCTGGAAGCCTTCACAACAGACAATGTGCTTGGTGATGCCCTCAGTGATCTTTCGGCTCTCTCCACATTCCACTGACACAGGCAGTGTCTGAGTATGAAGCCAGTACTTCCCCCCCAACAGACTGACCACAGAACCCCTACACAGATGCTCTGTCAAGATTACATCACCCCAAACCCCAGAAAACATTAGAAAACATCCACTGAAGTACCCCATGTTAGTGGTTTCTACTGTATCTTCAACTTCGGAACTGTATTTTAACAGAGTACAACAAAACTTACACTGCTCAACACTAAAACCCTGGCACTAACAAGAATTATTATTACTCACATCTCAGACATTCTAATTTTCCCTGTAATATCCTTTCAGCTCACCTATTTAATATGGCAAAGCCTCTTTCCCCTCCACCCCTCCGTAGTGTGAACTGCCCTGTATTTCTGTGGTTTTCTTTCAGCGTTCTCAGTAACAATGTTATCAGTGTGATCACCAGATCCCATTCTGTAGCTGTAAGGCTGATTTAAAACAAGACATCCACTGCCTTTGACATTTGTTCTGGACAGTTTGCTGCAAAAACACACAAACAGGTACAGCACCTTCAATTTGTTAAGGTAGCGCCTGGTGTGAACAACCAAGAGATCTTCATCAGTCGCCTCCCGTGCCTGCACAATCAAGTCATCTGCAATTAGTTTTTCTTCTGCAACAGGAGAGAAATAACAATTGGCATTGTACAGCACTGCTCAGCTCCCCATGTCCCCAGCACTCTGCTCTGACCTCAGTGTGGAAACTTCCTCTGTCATGTTTATTGCTGGCACGACTTTAGGTTGTTCAGGGTTTGCAAGTTTTCCAAATACACCCCCTCTGTCACAGGTAAGCTGTTCAGGTAGTGTGTATTTGAGAAATATTGTGTACAGAAAGTTTTCAGAGCCTGCTAAGATCACAGGAATCTTCCCTCTGAACTGGAAGGACAGACAGGTAATGACAGAGGATGAACACACAGTGGAATCACACAGCTCCTCACAGGTTAGGGCTTGGTGCTTCTACTGTCAAAGACTCACCATTATTTTAACAGGCTTTAAAAAATCCCACAGTTTATACTAGGATTTAATACCCTAAATCATAGAAGAATAAAGTAATAAATCAAAAGTCAAAACAAAGTAATGGCTTGAGTGTTCATGGAAGCAAATAAGCTTAACTAGGATATTTCTATCACCCCCTACCTCGATCTAATTTCAAGAAAAAACAATGAGCAGCTATTAATTCTTTCCCTTAGAGACCAAAAGGTTATTTTAAAACTCAGTTTTATAAGAGCAAGTTACTCCCAAGAATTTAGAATGAGTGCATATCATCACTACAAACAACAATTATAAGGAATCCCACCGATCTTCCCAGGCAAATTTTGATATTTAATTGCTGCACAGCTGTAGCCTTCTAAGCCTGTATCTCTTAAATTTTATCCTTGGAGGAGAAAGAAAACAACTCGGAAATGTGAGAGATTTTGCTCTGAAGTGTTATACAAGAACAGCACCTGCAACAACATTTGTTTTGGCAAGCTTCTGATTCTCCTGACTGAGGAACAATTCATTCATGCACTGGTGTCAAACAGAGCCAAACTGCTGCCAGCTGCCTTCTGCAGGAGGGGAAGGTGCTCTGCAAAGATGCTCGCTGCTGATCTGCTCAGTGACAAGGCACAGGGGAGGTCAGCTGGTGCCAGGGATTGCTACAGAGCCAGAGCAAACCCAGGGCTCTGGAGCATCCTGGGGCCTCTTCCTCCTTTCAAAGCAAGGACAGTCAAACAATTGGGGAAACTGGTTTTCTGTGAAAGCCTGAGACACTTTGGAACAGACGTGTCACAAAGAAAAGAGCTGGAGGAAAAGACTTTACACAGAAGAAACAAAGGTTCTGATTAATTAAGAAAACTGTTCTGGAACCCAAGAGTAAATTAGGGTTGTTAGAAGGAAAAAGCCAAAACTCAGCTACTAAGTTGTAAAGAGTGTTAAAATTATTTGACCTCAGTCAGAAGAATACAAGTCAGGCTGCAGTGGGAAGGGCAATCCTGAGCTGCAAAGGATCATCAGCTGAAGGAGTCATTAAGCCCACATAAAGAGAAGAGGCCTGGCTTTGGGACAGCCAACAGCCTTTGTCGTGGCAAGAGAAAAAGCCTTTTTTTTTTTAACCCTTGATGAGCGAGCTTGTGCTTTAAATGAAGGGATGCCAAGATTTCACAGGCCCTGATCCTGCCCCTGCTTCTGACATTTGCATCTCCTTAATGCATTTCTACCTGTATCCTCCAAATGGTTTAAACAGCAATAATTAGAAGCATCATAAAAAGCTCTGCCTGTACCAGAGGGGCCTCAAAGTTCTTTCCAAACATCATCAGAGCAATAGGATGAGGCTGCTGAAGAATGGACTGAAGTGTTACAGCTGCACTTTGCCCTCAGCCCGAGAAGCCCAGTGTGCAGAACAGGCCGAGTAACCGAGTTACACCTGCAGCAAACCATCATTAACACCGCGTGTTTCAGCAGCCACAGGAACGCCCCAGGGCTGCTACACCGGCTGTAAAGTCAGGGGAGCACAAGGCTGTAGGAAGCCACCCACTGCAATTCAGCTCTGGTGAGCCCAACCTAAGTCTGCACTAACCACACCATTTTCATTAGGTTTTGTGCAAATGTTGGCTTAAGAGGCACCTTCTGTTATTTTACCTTTCAGGAAATTGATGACTTTGCCCCATTTCCCCGCATCAAAGGGGTGCAGCTTCTCCAGGCCCATGAAGGTGATGTTGTAGTCCGGGGAGTACACGATGGGCCAACATCCCGGCGGGGGCTCCTCGTACAGCTCCGTCCTGTGGGGCCTTGGCCAGCAAACACACACCAGTCACCACCTCAGAAAAACATCTACCACTTCTGCACTGAAGGCCCAGTGTCACCTAATACCAGCTTTGTAATTCTTAAACATGGCATTTCCAACAGAAAAATGGAAACATTTGGTTCTCTGCCCTTTGTGTTTCCAGATGTGCCAATCAGCACCTCTGCTAATTACCACCTTGCAGACAACATAACCTTCAATAGCTGCATAACTAGACTGCTGTTTTAAATTCTGTATCAAAACACAAACCACGATGCTTCTAACAACAGAAACTTGGAAAGATTCCTACGCTCCTTTCCTAGAAAGCAACAAACTTCTTTGTGACCACGTGAGCAAACTAGTAAGCCTTAGGTTTTATTTGCAGAGCGCAGAACTAGAGGACATGCTCTTAACGCCAGATGTCACACCTGTAACCCTTAACCGATAATCTCCTTAGCTCCCCCCTCCGAATTATTGTATTTTCCCATCACCAGGAACCACAGCAGAGCCGGCTCACAGCCCTCCTTCCACGCCACTCACAAAGGCGGCAATGCTGCGCTCCGTGTTTACAAACAAACACCAATTGTTTGATGACACCTGTGTGCACAGGTGGGTCAGCAGGGCAGGCCAAGGCTCACAGGGGATTCTGTGCTCACACTCAGCCCGTTCCATCACCTGCGGGTTGCCTCCTGTGCCCCAAACTCCACCGAGCCATGCCGCGACCGCCCCTGCTTCCCGAAATTTAAAGTTTGGAAAAGGCTTTGCAACATACCGTGCAAGACACAAGAGTCTTTTGTCAGGTGAACAATACAAACAGAAACACCCTTATTTCCAGTCTGAACGCGCTCAAAACTACCCTTTCAAAAGCCTGTTAGAAGCAAACCAAAGGGAACACGAGGACAATGGAGGTTTTTCAGCAGAAGGCGCAGCCCGGTGCCCACACACCGCCCACACTGCGGGCCGGGGCTGCGGGCCCTTCCCTGGGCCCTCCCCGCGGCACGGGGCGGGGAAGATGCTGTGACAGCCCCGACAGCGGGGCCTGGAGCCCCGGCCCTGCGGGGCTGCACAGCTGGGTGGGTTTCCCGGAGCCCGGGGTGCTCCTGGCGGGACACCCCGTTCCCAGAGGAACGCCCCGTTCCCCGCGGGACTCCTCCGGCCGGGGCCGGGCCGCCGTCAGGCCGGGCCCGCGGG
>VXBN01005166.1:384707-394976 GCA_013397395.1 Sinosuthora webbiana | reverse complement strand
CCGTGCCCGTACTCACATCCCCGCCTCCGCCGGGCCGCGCAGGGAAGGGGCGGCCGCGGCTCCGCCCGGCGCGGGGCGGGCACACGCGGTAACCCGGGCGGGGCCGGCGGCGGGGCCGCGGGCACGGCGCTGCTGTGGGTGGGGAAAGGCGGGTAACTAACGCCCGGCTGTGCACGGCGTGGAGCGGATCTCCTCCCTGGGCCGTGTAGTACCGCCCCAGACCCCGAAGGCGTTTGTAAAGGGAGCTGCGAACCGCAGCACAAGCCGCCGGTCTCGTGTTGGGGGAGTTAAAGAAACGCAACGTCTGGGGCCTCATGGCGAGTCCGCACTAACGGCGTCTTTGGATAGGAAAATACGGTCTTCGTTGTAGCAATGTGTCTGTGTAACAGGCCAGTCTGGTGCACCAGCCAAACTGCTTGTGAGTAATATTATCAAACCACCTGCAGTTTTGTTGTTAGAGCTCTCAAGAATTCATCAAGGTTACTGAGAAAACAACAGGATCAAAAATAAGAAGAGAGCCTGAGAAAATGTCTGCAAAAAATGCAAACCCTAGATAGAGGAAGCACAACGTGAAAACGGACACTTGACCAATTGCATGTCCTGAAGGATGCGTGCCTGCCTCATGAAGAAGCAGTTTCGCCAACCCAGAGATGTGTGCCCACGTGGACACATCTGGAAGATGTAGACCTGGAATCTCTATCTGCCGTGTAATGTAAACAATAATCAGCTTCTGCTAGAATCATATCGATTCGGTTATTCAGCGGCGCATTTCCCCCCTGCACCTCCTTGTGAAACAAAATTAACAGTTGATACCAGTGGGTCCTGCTGGGTCTGCAGCAAAATGAGGAAAGCAAAGGTGAAACAGTGATCCTACACCTAACACCAGCGGAACTGCCCGTGGTTTTGACAGGTCAGGATTCACCCCAGGGACAACATCACTGAATTCAGGCGCACAAGAAAAATAACCTAGTTTCAAGTCAAAAGTCAATTTCTAAGCGTAGTTAACTAATCTTGCTTGAGTATATACAACAAATATTTCTTACACAGTTGTACAGCTGAATCAATAACATAATGAAAAACGGTCCATCAATAGGAGCAGTATCTATGAAGCCCGGGACAAATGCCCAGAAGCACTCTTTTCTCTGGAGGAGTAATGTCTCTTAATGAGAGTCCCTGATAAATGTCTTTTTTTCTTAAAATATGCTGGCTTTGGCTTGGCATTCAGCTTTGATGGATGCCTGGGCTTCACCTTGGTATTTACTTAGCAGCAGGAGACTGTTACACCATGAAAACATTCTATCGCTTTGACATTATCTTTTAATTAACATTTCTTTTGTTCTGGTCCTTTGTGTGCTCACCTCAGTATTCCTGCAGCACATCTACCTTTTCTTCCTTGTTCCTGACTACTTAGTACTTGGGACTTAATTAGAGTATGAGTGTTTGGTTAACGAGCTGCACACATAGCTCGTTAATGTTTTAAGCCCTCCACGGGAGGCTTCTACCATGTTCGTGTTTCATTTTCATTTATATTAACTATTACTTAAATTAAAAATCAACTGCCAGACTAGTTTCCATGTTTCTTGGATGTCATAAATTGCTTTGGAACACTTCCAGGGATGGGGGCTCCATCACTGCCCTTGGGCAGCCCAGTGCTTGATGACTCTTTCCATGAGGAAATTCTTCCTAATGTCCATCCTGGATTTTCCCCTGCACAACTTGAGGCCGTTCCCTCTGTTCTCTGGGAGCAGACCCCGACCCCTCCGGCTGCCCCCTCCTGTCAGGGACTTGTGCAGAGCCAGAAATTCCCCCTGAGCCTCCTTTTCTCCAGGCTGAGCCCCTTTCCCAGCTCCCTCAGCCGCTTCTGGGGTCCAGCGCCTTCCCAGCTCCGTTCCCTTCTCTGGACACGCTCCGGCCCCTCGAGGTCTTTCTTGTCCTGAGGGCCCTCTGCAAGAAGTTGTGAAGTTCTGTGATGGTGATATCACTTTAACATGATCAACGGTGAAACAGGACAAGGGATTTTTCCCTATCAAAAACCAGGGAAATTATGGGTTAAGGTCAGTGGTAGGAAATTCATGCCACAAAGAAAGCTGGGACTGTGGAACACTGACCAAACCTCTGGGTCACCTCCTACAGATGAAGCAGTGTGATGCCAAATTAAGAGTTGATGCGAACTCACGGTGTTACTTCCTTGAAAATTCCCACTTAGTGCCTGGAGCTGGAATCCCACAGAGGTTGGGATAACCCCAGTGGATGTGATCAGGCCTGACATGTGCCGCTCTCCTCCACTGAGGCAGCTGAGCTACTCCTGAATTCCCTCTCCTCTCCTGTCATGAGAGCCTGTCCTCCACAGAGGAAAAAAAGCAGTGTGTGAATCAGCTCCTTTTGGTTCAGCTGTGAGATGCTGAATACCATTTAGCAATTCAACATTAAAGCCTAAGGCACCTTCAAGACTGACATAAAAGCCACGTCACTAATAGTTTGCCTTCAAACCTCTTTGATTTGAGGCTTTTGAAACAGGTATCATCAAGGAATCTGTCAATAAAATCAGGAAACACTTGTAAAGAAACATATAGAAAACAGATTTATTTTTTTTTTATTTACACTGGGACTTGATTTTCCTATTAAAAAATCGGAATAGTAACTCATTACATGAATTTCTACAGTAATATAATGGGTGCTTTTCAAACAGGAAATAATAATTTGAGAGCCCATGCTCCTTTAATCTCTTTGATCCTGCAGCCTTTGATCTACCATGGGGTGACATGACTGAGATCAGGCATTTTCTTTGGTGATGTGTTGAAAATGTGAAATTACTGATTCCTGTAATCCAGCAGAGCAGAAAAAGGTCTGTGCTTTTTATAGCTCAGAAACTGATAGAGCTTTCTTCCCTTGCTCAGAGCCACTGGAAATGTAAGGCCTGAATATTCCTTAAAGATAAGATTCTTTTCCTTACAGTGTTATCTTCACTCTAATTAGCCTAAGGCCGTCTCCCTCTCTGAATTACACCTAACTGAAATCCTCACTTCTTAACGATTTGGCATGATCCACAAACTGCTCTGTGCCTTCAGTGCCGTGCAGTTTTCAAGATGAGAAATGTGGGCTATTGCAACAGAATTCAGATGATACAAACCCCAGCAAAGGTTTCTCCAAAACAGCTTTTAAATGTCCATTTCAGATTCAGCTGGAGGGATTCAGCTCAGTGCCTTGAGGAAGCCATGAGACTTGATTTTCTCTCATACACTGTAAACATCTGCAAGTCACTATCAAACTGGAGAAAATGGTGTTTAACACAATGAGGTGCTTTCTGAAGCAAACAGAGTTTCCAAACAAGTGATTCATTTGCAGGTCCCTTCAGAGTTGCAGTCTGCTACTCTCTGGCTGAACATGAGCACGGGGGGAAATACAATTAAATTCATTAATAGCACATTCTCTGCTGTATCGGATTCATCTCCAAATTAATTTGTAACCATTCTCCCAGAGCATACTTATAAATGTAGGCACAGTAAATAATTTTTGCAATTTCATTGCCAATTACAGACACAACCTGAACTCTGGTATTGTTATCTATCAGAGTAAAAAGGATTGTGCAGAACACGTACAGTTTGCAGTCCTAAGAACAACTGGATACACAGAAATTGTTTTCATCTAATAATCAGCATGGTCAGCTGAGAACATTTTGTCGATATTTGACCTGTTCTGATTTTAAGTGCTCTGATAATCTGAGTGATATTTAGTCTCTTTATAATATGCAAGTGGTGAAGTGCAATGCACATTTCTGCCCCACCTTTTCCAAGTACATTCAAAAGAAACACATTCACTCAGCTGATTGAAAAGTGTAATAAACACTGGGAAAATGGTTAAAAGTACACTATTGCACAACTTAGCCTACCAGGAAAAGGTTAAATCTCAGATTTCAGGACATTTTTTGTTTCTGATGGCCTTCAGCACCTTTCTCTTTTACCATTGCTACACAGGTATTGGACTGTATCAAAGTGGAGCTGGGGAGGGAAATGCAGTTTTACATTCTAAAGCTATCACAGAATCCCAGATTGGTTTGGGTTGGGCCTGATTCCAACCCTCTGCCATGGACAAGGTTGTCAGTCACTACATCAGCTTGCTCAGGGCCTCATCCAGCTTGGTATTGACCACTTATAACCAGGAGCAGGGTCTTTCTGCTACCAGCAGCACAACCATCACTTGCAATGACTTGGAACACTTCTGCTGCCCCAAGAGAAGCCCAGGGCTCAGGAAATGAGGTGTGGCTTGTGGGAAGAACCATCATGACACAAAACATACTCAAGACATTTCCCAATCCATTGCTGCTTTTCACTGTTTTCTTATTTCTGTGCTAGTTTTAGATTCATAAATTGCACTCTAACAATGCCTCCAGAGATACCCTGGAGGAATTTCAGTGCTCACCTGAGCACAGCTGAGAAAAGCAAGAGAACCACAGCAGTGTGAACCAGGACTGAAGAACCTGGAGTTATTCCAAGCTTTGGAGTTTCCTAAGCTCAGAACTATTCAGAAACTCCTTCAGAGTCAAAGGCCTTCAGCTAAAATTCCTCCCCGGCGCCTGTGAGGTGTTCCCAGGTTTAGATAGGGATGTCTTGTGATAACCAGATGGGACATTTTATTTGTTCTCAACTATCATGACACAATTCAGGCACAAATTATCAGGTAGCTGAATTTATTTATTGACTTTACTACTATTGATGCAGAACTGGATGTAATGCTCACAAAAATTAGAGGGAAGAGACAGGACTCTGCCACCGTGCTCTGCTTTGTGCCCAGGAAACTCCTCAGGACGCCAGGGGTCTGTGAAGCAAAGGCAATCCCCAGCAGCAAGAAAAGGAATGTCAGAGAGGAGCCTGCAGCTCTGAGCAGCCACAGCAGGACTTTGGGGTGTCGTGGTGCATGGCCAGAGGAGCTGTCAGAATCCACCCACAGCCTGGTTGTGACACGTGTTGCTGCATCACACTCCCACATGTGATTTGTGTTTATTTTCCTGAGAACAAGGTAACATTTCACAGTTGTATGCAATAAAAATTCCTACTGGTGAGGAACCGTGAGATAGATGGAAATACATGTATATTTATATATAAAAATAGTAGAGGTGATGTCAAGAAATACTTGCTTTTTAGAAAGCTTGACAGGCAGGGATCCTTCGTAAGTTTCAGATAAAGCTGATCCCTTCTGTTTTCCTCACCATCTTCCATATGACTAATAAATGCAATCAAAACAAAAGAAAAACATGTTTTTCAAGCATCTCAGGAAAACTCCTCTTAATGTGTAAGGAGCAGCTCATTTGTTGTTTTTATTCCACAGGCAGTAATTTTGACAAAGAGGTTCTGATCACACAGCACTTCTAAACCTCTCTTTTTTCTCAAGCTAGGAGGCTGCTCATCAGCTGAAGGATTCCAATGACCAGCAATTAGCATTCTTCTCATTTAGGAACCCTGATTACACTGATTCTTGTGTTAGTGCTGCATTAAGGGTAGTTTATACCATCTTGATTTGGGGTGTGAGGTGATTTAAAGCAGCAGCAGGGAGCAGAGACTTTTCTTACTTCTCTCAGTACCAGAAAAATCACCAAAATAACAGGTAAAAGCAATTCAGCTCGCTGCCTGATCACCTGCTGAGTGTTCCAGGCTTCCATTTCTGCTTCCCCACTCAGCCTTTCATTCCAATCAGTAAAATTCAGGAGAGTATTTGTTGCTCTCTCCAGTTTATTTTTTTTTTCTTACGAAGAGATTAATGTCAAAGTGCCAGAAGTTGCAGGCAGAGCAAGAAGTGCATGATCTTAGTATTTTTTCCTCCACCGTTGAAAGGAGGTGGCTTGAATGGCCTTACTTTCCCTCCACACTGTTCTAAAATCTAAAATCAGCACAGGCTCCATTGTCCACTGGTGCATTTAGTAGTATTAACATCATTACTGCTACAACTACGCCCACTACAACTTCTCTGGCTTGCAGAAATGTTGACATCTGTTCACTGCTGGGGGGTCTTGGATGGGTGGATGTGACAGAAGAAGGAGTTAATTATTCTTCAACAGACCATGGCTTGAATTACACGCAGTAGGTAATGTTTCAGGGCACACTCTGGAATAATGAGGAGAAAACAACCTGTGTTTTCTAGCAGCCTATCTTCTGGCAAGCTGTTACTGGTTTATTTGAATATTTGCACGACTGAACAGTGGCAGTTGGTGATAAAGAAAACAAATGGCGTTCTGGTGTTTTTTTTCTTCTGAATAGATTTGTAAGGAGATAAAATCCAGTATTTCCCTCTTCACAGTGCCAAATCAACCCAAATTGGAAGCCACCTTCACATAATCCCATCTGAACACTTGCAGTATGCTTCATTTGTTTAAATTGCCAAGACAACCAAGCCTTTGGGGAGGCACCTTCTTCACAGTTTCAGGTGTGTTTCAGCCGAAGGCCAGAGGCACGACATCAGTCATCACAGATTACTTTTATTCCACTGTAAATGCTCTGCTCCTCTGGTGCGATGCCAGCGTCCTCCAGAGAGTCCCACAAAACCTCCCTGCGTGCTTTGGGTTTGAGATGAACTAACAGACACCTGAAGCTGCAGATCGTTGGGAACAAACTCCCTAGCAAATACCCGGCCCCAGAAATGCCGGGTTGGGAGTTGCCCTGGCTGGGTTTGAAAGCAGCAGCAAGGAAACATTTCCCAGAGATTGATGCTGTCTCCAGACAGTGCAATACACTCTGCTTTTCACTGTCCTTGCTCTTTGCCTCTTCTGGAGTGCTTGGGCAGAGCTGATTGCTGCCAGTGGTGCAGGCAGGGAGAGGGACTGGCCCTGGCAGCACACACACTAATTTGACCTCTCCAGAGGCAGGATTCAGGGCAGTGTTTCCAAAATGCCAACACTTTACTGTTTAAAATGCAAGCTGAGGCAGGCTGATGTGAATTCCAGGCCATGCATCTACTTCAGATACTCTCATCTTAAAAATCTGGATGAATTTACAGCAAAAGATGCAATTTCATTATGGGCATTTGGAGGGCATGCAGTGTCCAAGGATAAGAATATACATAAATGTGCTGAGGAGCACCTGCAATTGGAAAGATGCATTTTTTTAAAGAATTTAGAAAGTTAATAAAATGTTTAAATCCTTACAGCTGGCCTTTGCACTGAAGGAGTATCTCATGCTTTACCAAATCAGTTTTGTAATTAAAATATGTCCTTCATAAGAAGATCTAGGATTAAAAAAAGAGCATAGTTAAGTGGCTGAGATACTGCTTCATATTTGAATTCTGAAGCAAATACAGTTTCTTGCAAATATTGTTCTTGCACGCAGTCCTGCAGTATAACTCATCTGTTTTGTTCACTGCATGAAGAAAATCAGGCATAAGCTGGAAGGGAAAACTCTTCATGGAGTTTTCAGCGTCATTTTTTCATGGAATAGAATTACAGTCCCTAAAGCCAAGCAGGTGCAACATCAGATCTGAAAGAGAACTCCAGAAAGGTCAAACAGAATGTGTTCTGAGCTCACAAGAAACTACTGTATCTGACTGCAAAGGTCTGGAATGGATAGCCCAGGGTGGGTTTCTTTTCCTTGTTCGTTTCCTTGTTTGCTTCCTTGTTTGTTTGGTTTATAATCTGGTGTTTAAATATAAAAACCAGGGCTATTCATTATTTATACAAAAAAAAAAATCTCATTTGTCTTCTGCTTTTCACCAAGTGCTTTCCAATTTAGAAAGGGTCACTTGATTGTAATTAAACCAAACGTTAGTGAATAATTCAGTACCTTTTTTCTTCGCCCCGTCCTATTCATTAGTTAGAGCCAAAAGGCTGCAACTTTCAAATAATAATAAATCTTTAGTCAATAATTAGTAATAATTAAAGACTCAAAGCTGTTATAGCAGCTAGTTAGGAACAAAGAAGATTCTGTTTGTGAAATGAGAACTAATAAGGAAAAAATTAATTTCTCTACAACTTCAATATTTCTGAAAATGTTAGCTTTCATACAGTGTACTCCTGGGAACCTCTTTGTAATTTTATTTGATGAACACAGAGCTAAAATTGGCATCCTTGTAATTAATTTACACTATTACATAAAAATATGGGGAGAATAATTCACAGAGAGAAACAGCATGGTGCAGAGTTGCTTTAAAGGTTTTTTTCCTCTTTCTATGAATTATATCAGCTATGTAGTTACATAAATCAGAATGGCACTTTGGGGGCTCTTACAGTCTGAGTTGCTTAAAAGATTTACAAATTTTGAGTAGAACTCTGATGGTAAAATTAGCCAATATTGGGCTATATGGAGAATCTTCTATTTTTTTTCCTGTATTTCACACAACTCTTCACAAACCTCTAACATGAGAAAAAAATGAACATTCTAAACTAAAAGTAAATTAAAATGAGAAAAAAAAAATGAATTGCATGAAAATCTGTTGACAAACACTGTTCTGTGGTTTGGGGTCTGGGTTACTACCAGAATTTTAAGGAACTGTTCGGCACTTCCGTCGGAGGAAAAGTTAAAATTGGAGTTTTCTTCTGGAGCAGAGTTTGTCTGACAAAAATCTTTAGTCCTGTAGGATTCCTGTGCTTCCAGTGTAACTGAGGCTGGCTCCAGGCCCAGCATAGGAGATGCTCGTGGACTTCTGAGGGGCTCCTCCTGTCTCTTCATCACCTCCTTGGTAGTGCTGTGCAGAGAACTGATCTGAGAGAGCGAGAACTTACTCAGAAGGGCCCACAACCAACGAGAAAGGCAAATGGGGGAGAAGAGCAAATGGGGCAGAAAGGATAACACACAAATATGTTCCCAGGATCCCAAGAGGAAACATTTTTAAATCGCATAAAACCTGGTGTGGCCAAGCTGTCAGCTGGTGAGGAGAAATGAAATGGCAGAAGGATGTGGATGTGACAGGGGGATCACACAGGAATAAATAAAAGCAGAGTGATGACACCTTGTGGGCAGCAGCTCTTCTCTGGGTGACAGCAGTCACCCCAATAGCACTGCACTGATCTCCAAAATGGAAAGGAAAGGGGAAAAATGACCTCCACAGGTTCCACACAAGCCACCAAGAGTTCTAACCATGGGCTTCCAGCTTCCTGCCCCAGCAACAAAATACCCCTGACAATGGATTTAGGAATTGTTGGAGACATGGCCCTCTCCTATGAAAGATCTCAGGTGAGCGGGCATGACCTCGGCTTATGGTAAAGTTCAAAGGAAAACAGGAACAAATGTTTTCCCACTCTATTTTGGGTCTTTTCAAGGCTATTTCTTTTTGTATTCCACCACCTTGTTTAGCTTTTGAGTGCTGCTGGGCATTGAGAGGAGTCTATAATTGTGCTGGGTGTTCTTTTTCCCTTAGCAGTTAGTGAGAAGTTAGAACAGGGCCCTGGGTACAGGCAGTTCAGATTTGCCATTCTCCCATACTCTCCCCAGCATTTGTCAATGTCTGAGTTTCACCAACCATTATGCTGCCAATTTGTCTAGTTCTGTTCCCATGAAGTTCATCACAGCCTTCTCTTCGGGAGATAAATAAGTTTGTCATCTGCAAATCCTGCTGACCTCATTTTTCTGTTCTACACCTCATTTCTGCCTTTCTGGATAATGAATGAGTGTATTAAATGCTAACTACAGTCCAGATCCTTGGGACATACTAATATTAACCTCCTACTGAATTGAAAGCTGACAGCCTAATGAATTAAAACTCTTTGCATGAGAACAACAGTGTTGACAGGGAAGATCAGGATTACTTGTGATTTACTCCTAAGCTGAAGAAAAAAACAAACCAAAACCCCTCCCAAAACTTTGCAAGTGCAAGTACCTGCGATTTTCCCTGAATTTAATTATGGGTCATGGGAAGAAAACAGGCTAAGTTGAGGAAAAACCAAATCTAATTTAAAAAGGGGGGAAATCAGCTCTGTATTCCTGTTTCCCTTGCTGTTTATGGAATCATTGAACTATACAACAGTACCTTCAGCATTTTCCCCCCATGAAACTGCTAAAAGTGCTTTGGCTAGAATATCCTTGGAACATCAAAGCTTGTTTAGGTTTTTGATCCAGAGGGGACAAGGTAAGCATTTATAGCTAATCAAGCCTGAAGTCAAAGATGAACAAGACGAACCAAACTGATGACTACTAGAGCTATAATCATGCTGGCAGGACACGCTGCCTTGTCAAAGTCATTTAGATTTTTCTGGATATCAGAAAAAGTCCCGCATTTCTCTGACACTTTGGTCTAGTATCTGTAGTGGATATTTCTGAAAGCAAAAAATATATTTGGAACAAACATCAC